>VZSZ01003430.1:134746-184825 GCA_013398815.1 Ibidorhyncha struthersii
CGTGGAGGAGCCGCGAGCCCTGGCATCGCCCCAGCGCTGCGCGGGGCCGCGGGGCTGACGGCAACCGGCGGGGGACGGGGACGGGGGGGGGGACGGGGACGGGGACGGGGACCCGGGGCCTGCCCTCACCTTGCCGCTGCTCCCCCTGCGGCGGCCGAGGGCCGTCCCCTCCCGGGTGCCGCTGCCCCCTTATCTAAGCAGGAGGGGGTTGTGTCCGCAGTTTCGCAAGCGTTTGGGAAACCGCAGGGACGTTTCGCATGGGTGAAGCTTTGTGTTTGGCGGCGTTGATGGGAACATCCCCGAGGTGCCGCGCAGTGTGGTTTCCTGCTGTTGGTAGCGGGGGGTTCGTGTTGTGCTCCTGTCCTTGGCAGGCAGGACGCGTGTCGGCTTTCCTAGGCTGAGATAATGAGAGCGGCTGGAAATTAGATTCACCGAGGTCGTAGATGCCTTCAGTTATTTTCATTTTTTCCTACGGTGTAATACTCTCTTGGTTTGGATCTATGTAAACACTACACCTACACAGTCAGTTGTGCTTGCTCTGTGATTCCCTAGTAGTCCACAATGCATGTGCTAGTTTGCTATCAGACTTCCATCTGAAAAGAAATAGCTTCCTCTGACAGTGTAGCTTCTACCTGAATCTGCTCCAGCTGATGTGCAGCCAGGCTGCTTCAAGCGATGCTGATCTCGAACGGTATGGACTGAGGCCAGCTCACAACAATTAGTCGCAAGGTTAGGACTTAGTCCTTAGTGAGCAGTCCAAAGAGAGAGAGACCAATGCAAAGTTTCTGCAGTATTTGTCCTTTTGATGTTTATCTTGTCTTCCTTCTCCTTCAAGTGACTGCATCTCTGTGGGTCAGAAGAATTTGCAGTTCTGATCTGACAGGCAGACCTGTCTTTTAAATTCTTGCCAGTTACTGTAGTAACTTTTACATTCTTGCCAGTTATTCACTGACTTCTGAAGTGGTGATCTTAGATGATTTATGTTTTTTTTTAATGAAGAGTAACTACAAATGTGATGCTTGGGGGGGCGGGGGGAGAGAAGGTGGTAAGGGAGATGTTTCTGCAAGACCACTAAGACTAATGATTTAAAGAAAAGATCTGAAGTGTTACTTTAGTCTTCCGTGCTCACTTCATGTAGTCTACGTAACTTCATTAGTGGTACATGTGCTGGAAAGATCGCAAAATAAATTACATTATTTGAAATGTGTGTATGTGCATGATTTTGTTACTTGTTTTAGTGTATTTCAGACATGATTTGTTTTTAAACTGCTGTCCTGAAAGTATTGAAACAAGTGCATTTTACCTCTTCCTAAAAAAAAACAGTTGAACAATTACATTGACATGAGTCTACAGCAGTTTACCACCAAAACATTTTCTAGGACCATAAACAAAACATGCAACAGCAATGAACTGACAGGTTTGCACTCTAAGGCCTTAGTCTAGAATAAACGCTCAGTTCTTGAAAACACCAGACTGCACCTGTAAAAGCTTCTCATATGACCCTTAAAAGGAAAAAGGTAGACTTAGAAAGGTTGCTTGCCTGAAATGAGTCTTTAAGAAAAGATGTTTTAGTGAAAATAGAAAACTTTAAGTCAAATACATAAACAAATGCTCTAAATAAGTAACTTACATTTTCAGTTTGCATGAGTTGTGTTTATCTGTGGCATAGCAATATCTTAGTTACAGACCCTATGCTGCAAGAGTATCCTTGGGCAAACATATTTTTTACATCCATCTGGAAACTCATTGTGATTTCAGTCATATTTGATAGTAATAATGTCTTTAGCTGTAATACTGAGTGAGATAAAGAGTTCCTGCTAACCTCTCAGATTTGCTGATGCAGTTCTTGCAACACTGTGTTAACTGCATGGAATTACAAATTATTGAGCTTTAAAACTCAGCTCAGGCACTTTTCTTAACAACTCTGAGTTCTTATATTGTATTATTTTTTTTATTTGTTTCCCAGTGCAGTCCTGTATTTGGTTTTCTACTGGTACCACCAGGGAGGTTATTTGCTGTGATGTGTGAGCAAATTTAGTAGGAGGAATAGAATACCTTTAACTAGCATTACTTTGGAAAATAGTATAGTTAACCATCAACAGCTGCTGTAACAGGACAGCAGATCTCTAGAACATGGTCCTTCTTAAGAAATAATGCAAACAACTTTTTAAAGATAAAATATGTATTTATAGTTTTCAGAGATCAGTTGCAGGACTTCTGTTTCTACAGGTACAAATAGGTCGGTGATCCACATTGCATCTCTGGCAGCTTTTTCAATTTGTAAAGTTGTTAGACAAATTATATTAAAAATAGTGTATATAGTATAATCACAGAATCACAGAATAGTCAGGGTTGGAAGGGACCTCTGGAGATCATCTAGTCCAACCCCCCCGCCAGAGCAGGGTCACCTACAACAGGTTGCACAGTGCGTGTTTTTGTTTTGTTTTAGAAGTTTCATGTTATAAATCACAACATCTTTAAAGCCTGTGGCATGACGCTGTCTTTTATGGACTCAGCGTCTACTCAAGATTTATAACAAGCATAGGTTTGTTTTTCGTGGTGAGAATGTGCCTGTTGTTTCAAGTCATCTGCTTTCAAGCAAATTAAGTATTGATGATTTGAGTTTGTATTTGAATCCCTGAATAACTAGCCTGATCCTTTGATCTGTACACCCAGCTGTGCATATTAATGTTGACTGGAGGAGAATGAATGCAGTTATGGCAGCCAAATATTGGACACCAGTACGTTAGCTGGCCATCATACGGAGATGCTGTTTGCTAGACTTTCTGTGCCATCTATCTTTAGGAGTTTTAATTTAGGTGCTTTAAATTGGCTGTGGAGAAGGTTCATTTTTTTCCTCGGCTCTTCACAGGGGCTTTATGATCACCTATTTAGGTGTCTAAATATATGGTATGAATCCCTTTCCGCAGAATTCCTTGTTTTATCTTCTGGATCCAGAATTATTTGAACCTTGCATGAGACAAGGGGTGCTAGCATTTAATGGTCATGCTGATGCTTTAAAGAACCTGGTATAATGTAATTTTTGCTTTGTAATTCCATTCTGATGTCAATGTGACATTTTCTATGTCAATGTATACTTTTGGCTTGGAATCTGAAATTTATCAGATGTCTTGCCACCTGAAGCCATTAGATGTGGTTGTGATCGTCTCTTAACATTCTGTACTAATCTGTGTAATCAGTGTTGTACTTGCATTCCACAGGAACAAAGGCTATATTTACGGTCATTTCTTGTATAGCCACCGCAGGTGAACAATTCAAAGCCAAAGTAGAATCACCTAAATGAACTGGTCTATGTGGATTTTGAAGACTACCTGTCATCTCTGCTTTATAGGCAGAATTCTCTGCAGCACTCTGCTATTGCTTCTAGTACATACCTGCTGTCAATACAGTGTGGTCTGAAGTCTGTTTTTTGTTGCAGATTTGTGGAGTAACATTTTCTTAAGCTTAAAAGTGGGAATTGGCAATTTAATTCTCATCTAAATAAGTAGTATACCCTGTATTCCACAAACTACTGTGATAGAGAGACAGATAGCAGATGTTATATATATGCAAATGCTGTCTTGAGAAACATATCATCTGCATGAAAGATGTTTAAGTGGGGGGTGTTTTTTCTTCAGCTTTTTCAGATCCTCAATGGTACAATTTTACCTGTACTGGTTTTTAGTTAATGCATTCCTACTGTGTGACATGGTACAGATATCCTGCTGTCAGCTGGGTGGAGTAGGAGGGGGCAGGTGCTTTACTCTGCTGAATTCAGTACCTTCATGCAGTATTCTGTGTGCTCTGCAGCTCTTTGTTTCCTCATAGAAGGTGTTGAGTTTGACTTTTTGAATCATTCTGTTAGTTCTTTTTATGACACTGGCAGTTCTTAGCTTGTAATTGTTTTTTTCATTATAGTGTACGTAATATTTTTTACCCTAGATGGGACATCTTAATGCAAAGGAGATGTAAGCAGAATGACATGTTTAAAAGCATGTCTGTTGTCTTTGAATTGATTGTGATCTGTCACACTAACTGTAGTTGTTTGTCATTTGAAATGCTCGACTTAGGTTCACAATGATACATAGACTAAGGTGGGCGTTTAATTATTTCTGCACATCAAAAATACTAGCTTTATGAGTTGATTGATCTTGGCAGTTGGCAGATCAATCAACTTGAAGAACTCATACTAGTTTTGGGATTGTGGGGTTTTTGTTTGGTTTGTTGTTTTTTAAATGTAATTCATAGCAATATTCCAATAATGAAAATTTTAAGCAGTTTCTCAGGCAAGAGTGAAATATTGCAATTGTTTTTTCAATCTTGGTGACTTCCAAGAGGAGATTAATTTAATCAGTAAAACTGGAGAAGTTATAATCTCTTCAGGGAATTTTACTGCAAGTACTGTGCTATATGCTTGCATACATGATGCTGTGCTACTTATTCTCCCCTTATTCTCTGAAATAAGATTAAACGTCTCACCCATTGGATATAGAAGGGGGGAAAAAATCCTGTGTTACAGATTGGAAAATGAGGCTCACCAACTTAGTGACTCCATCTAGCATAATACGTGGGGTCTGTTCTAGAGCTAGGAGATGAACTCAGATTTCCAGGGACCTACTCTAGTGGCTCAACCACAAAGTTACTGCTAGCTCATTCTTATCAGTAACAGTTACCATATGTTGCCTTTGATGCAGGGAACCCCCTGTGGTATGCTTAATGCTCTGCTTAACTCTTTTTGGAGGAAATGTGCTGCTTTTTTTATTATTAATATTTATTTATTTATTGAATGAAGCAGTTCAGTTGTGTAAAAGGTAGCATTTGTCTTCTAAATACATTATTATTGTCTAGGTCTGATTTCAGACACAGTTTCTAAGCTTCCATTAAATTAAATTTATTAGCTTTCCATTTAACATTTAATTTCTATCACTAATTTATTGGAACAGTTCATGTTTACGTATATACAGAAGATGCGAAGAAATGGTTTGTTGTGATTTTAAATATCCAGCAAAACATGGCTTTGGAAAGTAAACTCTGTGTCCTGCAGGCTCAAAAGCTGGTGGTTTTAGGAGGTAAACAGACCACCATGAATATTATTTGTATTATTCCTTACATAACATGATTGCCAAAATTACATACTGTTAGAACTTAGACTTGCATTTTAATTTTTTTTTTTTTTTCACTTAATGGAGAGTCTCCTTCTGTCTTCAAGCAGCTGACATTTGTTGTATAGTCACCTTGTAAATCCTGAATTTTAGGAAATAGTGAAGTTGCTCCATAGCTTGATCTCTCTTGTTAGTAGAATTCATTAAAATAGCTAAATGACAAAATGAGCATGAATGAGTAATGTTTTGACTTCAGTATTAAATTTGAACCTGTGTCATTTACCATGGAAAGAGATTCTAAGAAACCCGTGTCTGCTTTGTAAGGAATTGCAGCACACAGCCTTTCTGTGCCCATTGGCTGCCCCCTGACTCCTGGGGTAAGGACCTGGTGTGTCCTCCCGTGTGTGTGTGCCCCAGTCCCCTTTGGAAGGAGCCCAGGCAGGCGCAGGGCGTTTCAGTAGGCCTGGCAGTGAAGGTGAAGCATACCTGCCTTCTCATGCAAATACAGTCCTGGTAATAAGATTTGTATACTATCAGGTGCTAGAGTCACTCTTAGGATAATGTGTGTGAGCAGAGAAGGATTTTATTTTATTTTCGTATGTGCAGCAATGGTTGGATATATTGAAGTAAGGGATTTCTACATGTATATTTATTCTTCCTCTTTGGAGCAGATGAGCAGAGAATAGGTGTGTTTTCTTCTGTGGGTTTGTTGTTGTTTTTTTTGTTTGTTTGTTTTACTAAGGCTACTGAATTGATGCCTTAAGTTTAGTAATTCACCACCCATACAGGTAGGGAACTNTGGTTGGTCTGGACAAAGGTGTTATAATACTGTATGTCTGGTATCTTGGATAATGCCATGGCACTTGTCTGACTTCAAGCTGAGTTAATTCAGAGAATTAAACTCACTGAGAGCTGCAAACTTTTTTTTTTTTAGTTTCCTTTTCTGACCTGACTTGGCACAAGGCTGGACAAATGCCAGTGCACTGCAGTGGAGGAAAGGGGACTCTCTTCTGTATTGTTAAACTGGACCTCTTGAGTCATATTATATAAGAAGGTGGTAGTGTAAAGTAGATAGAGTTTAGAAAATCATATAGTTAAAGTTGCCCAAGTATCCTCACTTAAGGAAGTTTGGCTTTATACCTAAATGATCTGCATGTTAATGGATTATATCTGAGATGGATTGTCTACAGAGAGGCAAGTTTCAATGTCCTGCTGTTCCTATTACTACTCGGCAAAGGAAGAAATCAGTCACATTAGTCAATAAAGTTTAGAATAAATTATGTGAAATTAATGGAACTTGAAGTAACAAGTTTCATATAAAAGAAATACTTGCAGTAATTTTGTTTCATAAAAGCAAAGACACATCTTTAGGTTTTTGTTTGTTTTTTTCAAAAAAAAAGTTTAAAACTTGCATGTACTATTTTTAACATAGTATATGCAAAATGTATTGAATATATACTATGAGAGAACAGCTAAAGAGGTCTAAGATGATAGCTCATTTCTGCTACCTACTTACATATAATACGTTTTAATCAGGTCAGGATTTAGGTAAGTGCTCCGGATCTATGTGGCTTCACAGCTCAGGAGTTAGGGCACAAGTCATTAATTCACATCCTATTAAAGCCTTACATTTTAGTTAAGCACTGGAATAGATTGTGAAAACTCCATTACTAAAGATTTAAGTAGGGGTTAGACATAAATGTCTTGTGAGCGATGTTGTAGGAATAGCTGATCATGCCTTGGTGCACTGAGATAGATTGGATGACCTCTCAAGTTCTCCTAAGTCTATTTTCAACTATTTTTCTGCAGACCTACAAATTTTTTCTCAGGGTAGCTCATTGCTGCTTAGAATAACAAGTTTGAGCATGTACAGTTTGAAAGGCTCTTGCTGAACGTAGTTTGATGCAGCGTCTTGAGTTGCTAACAGCAAATTTGTTATGAATGTTTCAGTGGGAATACTGTATTCTGTGCTGCTTTGAAATAAGCCAGAAGCATTGTTACAGCTTTACTCAATTCAAGGATCGCATGGTTCTTGAGCTTTTTCTGTCAGTTGAGAGTCACTTGAAAACACCAGAGTGTAAGGGCTCAGATCTATACATGGCCAGTATTTTAATGACTAAATAATAAAAAATACTGAAAGTTCTTGTGTGTTTTGAAATATTTAGTTTTGGTATCCTAAACCCTATGTCAGAAGGTTTAAGGGGGAGAAAAAAAGTTTTTTATTAAATCCTATAACTATATCTAAAAGTTGTTGGGTAAGTCTGAAAGTTTCGGTAGCTGAAAACTAGGAATTACCTCGGAGAAACTTCAGACTTATCCAGGTAATTTATTTAAATTATAATTTCAGAGTGCATTTAAATCATCGCCTATGTTACTCATTGGTATTTTAAAACTTCTGGATGATTTTTAAATGGTGTGATTGGGACATCTTATCTTGTCTACTTATTTGTGTACTCAAAACATCGTCCTGCACTGATAGACAGTTCATAATTCTTGATTTGTCCAATTGTTATGTCAAAGAATATAACACCTTTTAAAATTATAACTTAATTGGGAGGTATAGTTCTGCTAAAAGGCACCAATTGCACAAAAACGTCAGTAGTTATATATAATATACTGAACTCTGTTAATAGTGTAAAGACTGGTTAACTTATAAGCTCAAGCCCAATATTAATAATTAGGAAATCTTGAGGTTAATGGAGGAAGAATTATACCAAAAGCTATAACTGGTATCAATTTCATAAGGGGTTTTAAAATAACTGACAAACATAGTCGGGTAAAAAAGTTAAAATATTTGGCAGAGAGGCTACTTAAACATCCCAAAATAGCCTAGCAATAGTCTAAATGCAAAGCAGAGATGTTTTTGGGGTGGAAGAAGATATTTGGTGGTGTCTAATGTCGAAGAAGCTTTGTGTCTAACTTATGTCCTTTAGAAAAGAAATCTATTAAACTGTAGGAAGAACATAAAGTTCAGCAAGATAAATCTAAATTAGCAGAACTTTGCAAACAGAATGTGAGAATGGAGACACTAAACTAAATCTAAAAACTTCAAGTGTATACAATCAGTAATATTATTGATGAAACAAGACCAGCTTGGTTGGGACTTTGAGCAGCCTAGTCTGGTGGAAGGTGTCCCTGCCTATGGCAGGCAGGGTGGAATTAGATGATCTTTAAGCTCCCTTCCAACTCTAACCATTCTGTGAAACTAATGGTTAAAAATAAGGAAAAATTAGTACCACAGGAAACATAATGATTTTTCCACTTAATATTTCAATTAATATGGTTTAGATACCTGTTTTAAAAAAAAAAACCCTGTGTGATGGGAATGATGAGTACCTGGCATTATTATTAAAATAAGATATTCTGCACCAAATTGGTAAGTTGAAATTGCTGTTACGGGTGTTAGATGGTATATTTTACATACAAGCTTACCCATGTGGGTCCAGTGCTAATCAGAAGGATAGATGGAAATAGCATTAGGTTTATTGTGCAGATGCCCAAGATAGTACAATCTTACCAGACTTCTGAGATGAATTGGATCTCTTGCAGTAAATATTGGAACCATAATTAAAAAAAAAAAAATAGAAGTGGCATTAAGACTGTAGATCAATATATAGTTGTAGTGTGTAGAGTGCAGGATATTCCCTGCTTCACAAACAGTGGTTAATTGATTGCGGGTGGGATATGGGCTACATTTCTTGATGTACTCCTTTCTTAGAAAGGATTTAGTATGATTATATTTTCTCAATGTCAATACCCTGACATACACTACTCCTTGCTACGATATGGTCCGTTCCAGTGCAATTATTTATGGGGGTGCATTACTGGTCAAGAAGTGAAATAATGTGAATTAAAAAAAAAAAAAAAAGCCTTCTTTCAACCATCCTTTTGCCAGGAAAATCAAGTACTTGATTATATCCTAAGAGTTCAGTGGGTTTAAACCTGTAATTTTTGATTGCTAGAAATATTGATGGTTGATTGACTTTTGTGTTGGAGATTCTGTCAGTTCATATCGGGGACGTTCATGTACCAGCTGCCTGATGCAGATTCCCGAAGTTTGACTGCTTTATGCTTAGTTAGGGAATCAATTTAGTGAAATGTGACAACAGGTTTAAAAGCTTTTGGGAGTGAAATTTGTAGCTAACTTAACATGACTGCTTCCACTGGAAAACAGAATAGGAAATGGAATTTGAGTGGATTGGAAGAGCATTTTGTAGGTTACCTTTATAAGGAATGTGCACCCATCATTCATGGCATAAATTGATTGCTGATATGTTTAGATGTAAGTAGGACCTTTCTGTGGACCTTTCTGTTATTTTTCTTATAGTTTCCTTGTACTGTCATCTGAAATACATTCTACTTTTGGAGCCAGAGTACTGGAAATAACCAGATCTTTGATTCATTCTGCTTGCTTAGTGTCCCACTGCAGGAGGAGTGCAGCTGAAGAATAATCAAGGTCTAAAGTCTCTGTCTTTTGAATTAAACCAATCTGTACATTTGAAAGATATATTCAGCCTTCTTTTATTCTGTATTCATCCGACTATTATATCTAGTCTCAATCTGTTATGTCATTGAGACATGCCCTTGGTTCTAGTTAAATACTAGAGTGAGTCTAGGCCCAGCAAAATGGAACCTATTTCATTTGCTCACCTCTTAAGCATGCTGCTGACCTTCTCGTTGCACAGTGGTTTAAATATTGCCACTTTCGATAGGAACCTTTTGGCTTCATATTTTAACTCATAAGGAAGGCAGTATGCTTTGTAGACTTTCTGAATACACAGCTGCTTTCCATTGAATAGTATCATATACCAGCAAACCATAAATCATATATACATATTCTTCTTTACCTTACATGGCTCAGACCGTTCTGAGGAAGAACTGGTTCTACCATCCAGTGATTCCTTTAGCATAATCATTGCTTGGGTAGACCTATTTAAAAAGATCCTGCTAATCCAGTGATCTGGCTCAGACATGACCGCATAGCACACGTGCTGATTTATTGAGTTTGTTCCTAGTTCCAATAAGTGTGTTTGGAATGCAGTGCTTGAATTCAACTGAAAAGTAACTGAAAGAAATTCAGGATTAAACAGGAAAACCAAATTGTACAAGACAGTTCATTTGTGTTCCAAAAGTTTGCTGTGGGTTTATTTTTGCTGGTAGACTGATAAAATGTTAAGAAATCATTGAGGTTAAAGATTAGGGCATTTTTAAAAACAGAGGTTGATCTAGCCTTTTGCCTTCAAAGAGAAGCTTCTGATGGTGTGTTCCACCTTCAACTATGTTTCAGTTGCCTTAAAATAGTAAGCATGAAATCTTAAAGCTTACTGTGTAGTAAAATCTTACTTAACCTGCAGTTAATGTACTGCATTATTATTCAGTGCAATGATTGTTGTAGCAGGAATCATTACTTCTGAAAATCTGCATGTGGAGTCATGGCTTTGATACACAAATTGCCCTATTTTAGGCCCCAGAGTTTAGCCATCATTAGTTGTTAGGACATTATAGACAACTTCTTTCCAGATAAAGTCAATTGTCTTATTTGTTCTACTGTTTTTCGTCTCATTTTTTCCTATTGATGAGATACTTTGGAAGCTGTCTTGTAGCATGAACAGACTATAGACGTGTAGCTAAAATACAAATGTTATTTTGATTTAAATATATGCCATAGATTTGAGAAAACAAAAGTCTCTGGCTTGTGGCCTTGATGGTAATGATAGATGTGTACCCAATATACTTCCTTGTAAACAGGCTTTATTAAAAACACTCATTTCTGTTTACTTAGCTAAGCTGGTATTTTTACAGTCTTCTATTTGATAATTTCAACTTTTTATGTATCATAAGGAAGGATAGTACAATGTTCACTGCTTGTACACTTTAAGTATAAGATGGTAGGTACAGTGAGGGGAATTTAGGTTTTTTGGAGCATCATCTTACCAAATTATCCTTAGCTGTACAACTAGGAGGTATAGTGCTGACTGCCCTTAACTGAGACTGCTTATAAAGATTATATTCCCCTCCGTAGTAATCTATAACATGTGAAGCTGATCTCTTACTAGTCCTCCCTCATGGAAAGATGATTTCTACAGGTGTACTAGAAGTCTCTAGTATCTTCCTGAAGCCAGTTAAGATGAGAAAATGGCAGTGTTACCAGGTGCCACAACTCTGCACTAGAGACACAGTCAGAATCTGAACCTTCTTCCTCTCCCTATCCCCTTAAAAAAAAAAAAAAGCCCATGTCATGTTTGGGAAATCCATAATTCTCATACTTGAGCTTCATCTGAGGTCCAGCTGCATCTTTTACCAAAAAAAATGCTCAGGAGAAAACTTGGTAGAGAGCTGGTAATCTTCTGAGATTGAACATTCAGTGTATTTGCAATATTTGAAAATTAGAGTTCATAAGTTTTTAGGATTTAATCTGTCACTTCATATAAAAGATTCTCCTCAGGTCATGTGCAACCTGGAAGACTATATTAATTAGAATCATAGAATGATTTAGGTTGGAAGGGACCTTGAAGATCATCCCGTTCCAACCCCCCTGCCATGGGAAGGGACACCTCCCACTAGACCAGGTTGCTCAAAGCCCCATCCAACCTGACCTGAAACACCTCCAGGAATGGAGCTTCCACAACTTCTCTGGGCAACAGAAGAAGTTGTTACAGAAAGACGTTGGGAAGGTTCCATACGAGAACTCTGCTGAAAAACTGAACTGTGGGAAGGAAAGTGTAGAATGAAGCTAAAATCTCTGAATCTCTGAACAACTTTTACTACCTTTCCAACATCTAGAAAATATGTATCTATACATGCATGTAACTTTAAGTAAATTAAGTTCATAAAAAATAGATTAATTAGGCCTTGTGTTCTCTAGGGAAACTGCACAAATGAACTCAAATTCTGCCTCCAGTGGTAATGGAAAATGTGACCATTTCTAATAGTTTTTCATTTGTTTCTAAAATCATATTGAATTGCTGTTAAGCTTTAGGAGCAAACTAAAAATTAATGCCTCGGGTGATATCCTGTACCATAAATTAGGAAATACATATTTTTTCTTACAACTTGCTAATATTCATGCTTGTTATGTAAGCAAGGTCATTCTAAGTCTTTCTGGGAAAAATGTCTCTTAGATATTCTCCAAGTATAGTATCCCTGACAAGAAAAAGAAAGCATTTGTTAACCAACAAGTTATTTAAACTTTTTTAAATCTGTATAGTTAAATTTCAAATTCAAAAGCCTATTCCTGTCCTTAGAAAAGTACAGAAGGTAGTAAAAGCTGGCTAATAAAATTAGCATTGCATTCATAGTTGTGTTTGTTTGTTGTTTTTTTTTTATAAAGCTATACTGTAGTTATAAATGTTCTTGAAGTACTCATGGTAGAGTAAGGATTGATTATTGCTATATAAGGTCTTGCTCTTAGAAAGAACCTGTTTATCTGTTCTTTGTTGTGGATTTTTGCTGTTCAGTCTTCATCAGGTTTAACTCTTCTGCAGAAGGTATAGTAGTGGAGATAATGTCTAGCTGTGTAGTAGTAAGGCTTCAAATGCCAGATTGTTTTATGTATTTCTTACTGTGACTTCATCCAGTTTGATAATACATGAGGATCCAAGCGAGAGTGGCATTGGGTGCCAGCAATATGCAGTCTTCTGTGTTTACTTTCAATTTTTTTATAGAATATGGAGAAGAGAACACTTGGTCCTGTAGAGTAGCATTCCATAAAAGCACATCTGCAATGTATTTATTTCTGTACTTGGATTCAGCATTTGTAGTAACTTGCTGTGTATGTTTTTTACAGAATGGACAGCAAATTGTGGATGAACCTATGGGAGAAGATGATATCAACGCACAAACTGTGAGTAAAAGGTGGTTGTAATAAAGATAGTACAGTATTGTAGCACACTGATTTAATTTACAGGAAGTTTGCCACTAGTGTTTTGTTGTTTAGGTTTACTTTACATGAAGTGCAATCTTGGATCCTGGTATTTTTTGAAAGGTTCTTTCTCACTGATTCGCTTGTCTGGTTTGGTATCCTACTGTTTGTTCTGATGAACTTTTATGTTTTCCATAGTATGTTTGTATGATATAGGCTCTCCCTTGCACTTTTAACATGAAGTAGGCTTTCCTGTGGAAAGCACAAAACTAAATATGGTAGAAATTATAATTGGGTTGAGGGGTGAGAAGGTTTGATAGTAAGATGTGGCTAGTTAGAGTATTCCTGAATAGGAAGGGAGGTTGAACTCCTCTTTTCTTACCTTAGAAAACCTGGAAATCATGTAATTCTTTTCTACTGTCCACTTTTCCTAGTGCCAGCAAACAAAGCGCTTCTATTGGTGCTCTGTTAGTCTCATTGGTGCATAGGTGACAATATTTTACATCTATGAGTTCCAGAGTATGCTTTGTTAATAGTTAAGCTTTCAGTTGTGGTCATGTCACAGCAAAGGATTCTTTCATGGTTAAATTCCACAGAGATTCTGTTGCAGATACGTGTGCACTTACTGTATGAAATATGGTTCTTTCAGAGTGGCAGTGTACACCATAGCTTTTCCTCTTCTAGCTTGATGTGCAAGGTGTAACAGCAGCTATCACCTTTGTTGTTCCATACTGTCGTCAGATTTCTTGGCACTGTCTGTGCCCTTTTGTTGTTTGCATTAGTCATTTCATATTTTCCTTATTGACCTGTGTAAAACTAGATTATTTGCATAATACATCTTCATTAGCTCAGAAGATTCTTTCTATTCCCTTTTTCCATAGAACCAAGAAACCAAGACACAAAGTTTTATGTCTTCTTCCTGGGCTTCCAGTTGAAGAGTTTAGAAGTGTCACATTGGAGGGCATTCGAGAATAGCAGAGCGAGTCGACCGAGGCCCAGGGGTTTCCTAAGTCTTTTCTCTGTGGATTCCAACTTTCCCCTTGTGTTTCTAATTTGGCTAAGCTGGACTGGAAGAGAACTTCTGTTCATTGGTTTGGAGCTGACAACGCTAAGGGCTCCAGAAATGTTTGTATGGAGATACTTGAAGACGATAGCTGTAGGTATCATTTTAGATGGTGACTTAAGACCCCTTCCCAGCCTCAGATAAGATGCTAAATGCTGAAACATGCTTAGTGAAATTTTCATAGTGATAGAGTAGTCAAAGGCAGAGGCTGAACTATTAATGTAGATCTTGAGTGTTTGCTGTAAATCAGATCTGGACAGTAAACATTAGAGAGCTCTGAACTAATGTATTGTGAAGCACACATAGGCGTAGAGTGTTCGCTCTGAGCTTGAACTAGCAAGTGAACACAAGAAACCCTTTTTCTTCCTTCTCTAAATTCTAAAAGCCCATACCTCATATTCCTTTCTGCTTTCAGCTTTCAATAGTCTTTCAGGGGAAGATCAAGGGTGAGGAAGGACTGTGAAACTGTAGTTTCCATTGTTCTTGTAACCGAGAGGCATTAATCAAAGGAATTCTTAACTTAGGTTTCTTGAAAAGAGAGGTTGCTGCTAATGAGAAGATCACAGTCAGAAAGGTTCATTGATGATTTAAGTTCTCTATCTTCACATCAAACATGCAGTTCAAAAAGTTTCATAATGTGAAGATACCAATGAATTCAGGTTTCTTATTGCGATGCCTGTGACTTTTTCTCAGACATGAAGGCAACTTAAGTGTGTACCTGTAGTTTTGTGTTAGAGAGTACTAGCTGACTTTTAAGCCTGGTGACAAATGACCTTACACACTTGGTTGCAGTTTGGAGTTCATATGCTGATATGCATATTGTGCAGACTTCAGTTTGTGATTAGATGGTCGAAGCTGTTTCCATCTATGCAGTATGGATATAATTGCATGCCGTAGCAGTTTCTCTCTGCTGAAGTTGTGGACAGAGCCAGTTTAGGTAACGAGTGGTGTTGCCTTTTCCATGCTTGTCTTCAAACATACCAGTAATAGATGTAGCTCTTAAACAGATAGGAGAATTAGGAGATTAAAAGCCTGCACTGTATAACTGCTTTTAATTCCTTCTCGTACCCTGTAAGGCTTTGCTGTGTTTAACACGGAGTGAGGAAACAAGGCAAGTGCTGAAAGATTACTCTAAAGTAATGCAGAGTTAAAAAGTAAGAAAGGAACAAGGATGCAATTTGTTCTAATATTCTGCATAACATAGACTACAGTGCTTAGTTGAACTCTTGTTTGAACTAGAACTTTTGGTTTTGGGAAGGTGTTCAGTGTGGGTTTGGTTTGTTAATTTATTCTGAGTACTGCCATCACTTTGATAATTTCCTTGTTTTGAGTCTGTAACTTCACCTTCTTCCTATGAGCTTTTTTGTGTTTATCTGCTAAAATTATATTCTTTATCTATTTTATTGGGTTTACATGACAAGGTTTTGGTAGCAGGGGGGATGGTCTACCATGTAAGACAGAGCCAGTTCTTGGTGGCTCCAAAAGGACCCACCACTGGCAAAAGCAGAGCCTATCAACAAGCTGGGGCAGTGAGAGAGTGGCTGGGTGGGTGTCTGGCAGCCAGCCAACGTTAACTCACCACAACTATCAAATTTCTCTTTCAAGATTTGATAACTGCAGGATTACTTACAAGTGGTTTCCTGTACTTCAGATGTTTTCAAACTGCTGCTTTTGGGGGATTTTGTTCTTTTAACACAAGGTCATAGGATCATTTAGGTTGGAAAAGCCCCTTAAGAGCGAGTCCAACTGTAAACCTAGCACTGCCAACTCCGCCACTAAACCATGTCCCTAAGTGTCACATCTACATGTCTTTTAAATACCTCCTGGGATGGTGACTCAACCACTTCCCTGGGCAGCCTGTTCCAGTGCTTGACAAACCTTTCAGTGAAGAAAGTTTTCCTAATATCCATCCTAAACCTCCCCTGGTGTGACCTGAGGCCATTTCCTCTTGTCCTATCACCTGTTACTTGGGAGATGAGACCAACCCCCACCTCACTACAACCTCCTTTCAGGTAGCTGTAGAGAGCAATAAGGTCTTCCCTCAGCCTCCTCATCTCCAAGGTAAACAACCTCCATTCCCTCAGCCGCTCCTCCTTGTGCTTTAGACTCTTCACCAGCTTTGTTGCTTTTTTCTGGACATGGTCCAGGACCTCAATGTCTGTCTTGTAATGAGGGGCCCAAAACTGAACACAGTATTTGAGGTGCAGCCTCACCAGCGCTGAGTACAGGGGGACAATGACTTCCCTAGTCCTGCCGGCCACACAATTTCTGATACACACCAGGATGCTATTGGCCTTTTTGGCCACCTTGGCACACTGCTGGTTCATATTCAGCCGGCTATCAACCAACACCCCCAGGTCCTTTTCCACTGGGCAGCTTTCGAGCCACTCTTCCCCAGGCCTCTAGTGCTGCATGGGGTTGTTGTGACCCAAGTGCAGGACCCGGCACTTGGCCTTGTTGAACCTCATACCATTGGCCTTGACCCATTGATCCAGCCTGTCCAGATCCCTCTATAGAGCTTTCCTACCCTCAAGCAGATCAGCACTCCTGCCCAACATGGTGTTGTCTTGAGCATACTGAGATGCACTCGATCCCCTTGTCCAGATCCTTGATAAAGATGTTAAAGAGAACAAGTCCCAGTACTGAGCCCTGGGGAACACCACTTGTGACTGGCCACCAACTGGATTTAACTCAATTCACCACCACTCTTTGGGCCCAGCCACCCAGCCAGTATTTTACCCATCTAAGCCATGAGCAGCCAGTTTCTCCAGGAGAATGCTGTGGGAAACAATGTCAAAGGCTTTACTAAGGTCTAGGTAAACAACATCCACAGCCTTTCCCTCATCCACTAAGTGGGCCACCTTGTCATACGAGGAGATCAGGTTTGTCAGGCAGGACCTGCCTTTGATAAACCCATGCTGGCTGGGCCTAATATGACCATCAAAAAATGAAAACATTTCTCTAATATTCCATCTATCATGCTTGAGCTACTTGGTTAAGATTGCTTTAGCTTTTTAATACCTCAGACCAGTATTTTAGGAATTTATTTTGCATTTATTTCTAGGTTGTGGTGAGTAAAAGGTTGCCAATAGTGATGTAAAATAATCTAGGGGTTTTTTTACACAAAAAAGTACTATGGCTGCCCAGTCAGTTACAGCTGGAAGCTAGCTTTTGCTGTCTGTCAGCTAATACTTCAGCTGGGATGTGATCTTTCAGTGCTTCATATCTGTTTTGGTGCAAAGTAAAGACTAATTTTAAATTACCACTGAAGCTCATTTAAGTTCTGTTTTAACTTTGCACTGAAATGGATTTGGACCATTTATGTGATCTCTGACAACTTACAAAATTTTCCAGTGTTAACTGAGGACAGTAGAGTGAACAGGCCTAGCATGTACCAGTACAGGGAAAGAAGGCAAAATATTTTGGTATGTGAGTACGGTATGCAAGTTCAGGACAGAGAGTGAGTTGCCATAGTTCTGCGTAGATAGAAGGTGAAAACTTGAAATACTGCATCCTTTTGCTGTGTTAAGTATTTGGATAGTATGCTGATAATATAAATCAGATAAGAAATTTAAAATAAGTATGAAAGCCTAACACAGTTTTATCTACATAGGAAGTCTCTCTAATATTCTGCGTATCAAAAGATAAATTTCATTTTGTTACATCCCCATTCTTTTGATTAAAAGTAAAGTTAATTGACAGAAGAGTCTGAGTTGTATAGCTTTGAATGAAATTCGGTAGTTTGTTTTCAGAAAAGCAGGAGCTATAATGGTACATCCCTGTTTCTGAGGAGTCCAAGATGGTGTATGGTTCAAAGTCTTGCTTCTCTTTTAAGAGGAATCATTCAGTATTCCAGTTTTATTACAATGAGTATACTGGTTATGTCTAGCTTTACAGCTTGCTGTCAACATTTTTTATCTGATGTATCTCATAAATGATCTGAGTCCAGCAGGAAATAAATGTAAGAACAAGTAAAAACTGGCTGAAGCTTGACCTATTGTGAAAGCTGAAGTGAACATTACTGAAAAAGGGGAAGCTATTAAAAGTCTTTTATTTGCTGCCTTTCTCACGCTTGTGCCGTCTACCATTGCTTTCTGTATCTCTGTGTCCATAGAGGCTGAGTAAATTAACTGAACAAATTAATTGTTTTGAGCTGTTACAGTCATGATGCATGCTTTTCAACTAGCTAAAGCTAACCAGAAACTACAGCTGGTCCAGCAAGTAGCTTCTCTTTTTGTATATATGTGAAGAACATATCGTATGTGCTGTGTTCTTTGTTCCGTTTTGTTATCTGGATTCAATTTAGCTGTTAAAACACTTACTACAACTGATGTATTACCATTGCAGTCTGCTAGCTTAAGTATAATTAAACAAAAATATTAGGTTCCAAGCATTTGTGGAAAGTTGTTTTCAGTAATACTTTGTAAGGTGTGGGAAAAACTCACATTTCTTTTTGGTAACCTGCAAGGACTGAAGATTACTTTTTTCAATAAAGGCAGGAGTGAAACCTATTAAGGCTCAAACAACGGGGGTGAGAAAGTAAACCCTCTCTCCAATGGAGGTGGCTAGGTAATATTATTACACTTTTGTATGCTTTGGTAAAACTTTAAACAAAATGCTACTTTTAAATAAGCAGAAATAAAGCATACATAGAATTAAATAGAACTAAAGCATAAAGCGGTATATGCCGATCTGGATGATGAAAAACGAAATCTCAGTAGCTGTCATCCGCCTACTAAAAATACATAACTAAGATAACTAAGACTGTAGTCAGTGGGTAGTCAAAAGGTAGTGTAAGAAATACTTGCAAAGAAAAGTCAGTAGTTAAACGTCTTTTTAATTTATTTTTCTCTAATAGAATTTAAATAAAACAACTGTTTGCTATCAGGAGAGATGAAAATTATGACCTTTGTCTTGCCAATCGGTGTTTTAATAGAAGAGTTTATAAGGAAAGCGTGATCTTGGAAAAGGCTTTAAGATACCTTAGAAAAATAGTCTGGAGCATGTGGACAGTATAGTTTCTTCATTGTCGTGGTTTAGGCCAAATCCCACTGGGGACGTGGGGGACCCCAGATGGGACCGACAGATGCTCCCCTCTACCCCTCTTCAAAGAGAGAGGCAGAGGAGGAAAAAGAGACTTATGAGTTTAGAAGGAACTAAACTACTTCAATGAAATATTAATAATAAAATAAAAAGAAAATAATGAAATATATACAAAACCGTATCAAGCTCCCAGGATGACAATCACGACACCGGCTGGCACTGGGGCAGTCCCAGGCTGGACTCAGTGACGGACGGGAACTGGATTCCGGATCTGCAGGCAGGATCGGGACCAACGGCAGACGAACAGTCCTCCTCAGATGTCGGCCATTGAAGGAAGAGAGAGGGAGCGAGCCAGAGCCAGTGCTCCCAGCTTCCTTCCTTCCCAGCCTCCTGCTTCCCACTCCTTCTTGCCCGCTGATCCCTCAGAGGGCTTTTTATACTGAGCATGATGCGGATGGGATGGAATACCCTGTTGGTCAGTTTTGCGTCACCTGTCCTGTCCGCTCCTCCCTGCAGGTGGGACCCCACTGTGTTTTTCTGCTTCCAACCCTCCAATGTGGCCAATAACCAAGCTGGTTGGCCTTGGGTGTTATAGCAATAAGTATAAGCAAGAGCCTCTCCGCATACCACGTCTGGACATCAGCCATAACATTGGTCTTATCACTCTGAGAGCGCGAACATTGTCTGCACAATATGCTGTTAATTTCAGCAGTTAGAAGAGGCCCAGCTAAGAAGCAAAGTTACTGAACAAAATTGGTCCTGTTTTACCTCAAACCAGGACATTCATCGAAGTACTGAACTTGATCAGTCAATTATATGTAGTAATAAGATTGTGATTCTATACTATACATCCATGTATACTGTACAGTTTGTCATGAATATATAAAACACTGGTCAACCAGCGGGGTGGGAGGGGGAAGAGGGTAGAGAGGTGTCAAGATAAGGATAGGGAGATCACTCACCAATTACAATCCCCCATCGCTCAGGCAGTAATACTAAAACCGAAGTAATCTGGTGTAATCTTGTTTGTTGTGTCACCGTCCATGAAAATAATGAAAGATAAGAATGTTAAAATTAAGTAATTCAGAAAAAAAAAGCATAATTAAACTGATAAATGTTTAGATTTTAAAACCATCCCTGGAGGTATTTAAAAGATGTGTGGATGTGGCACTTAGGGACATGGTTTAGTGGTGGACTTTGCAGTGCTTGGTTTACGGTTGAACTTGATCTTCAAGTTCTTTTCCAACGTAAGTGATTCTATGATTCTATACAACTTTTGAGAGAGGCTTTAACTGATTTTTAGTTTCACCTCAATTTTTAATATTATAGCATTGTATTAGTGAGAACACTTAGTTTCAAAACTCTTGTTTGCATTTTGGCAGGCTGAAACATTGTTTCAGGACTGCTCCAAACTTCTGTTGGATATTGCTGTTTGAGTGCTCAGTAACAGTTTCCGATTAAAAGAAAAATCGTGTGTGTTACCCGTGACTGTGAACGTATTTTTGATAATCATTTTGATATGTTCATTTTCCTTTTGCTGGCATAATCTTTACATTTCAATTTTCTCTGTGTGTATTTTTGTCAGTATTTTGATGTAAATTCTTGGCTCTGTGATAGAGATTGTAAGACATAGCTAGAATTTCTTAAATATTACAGAAATATTTTGGGTTCACAAGTATTCATAGACTAATGATTTTGGGATTTCTCATTTTTTACAGACTGATACTTAATTTTGGCTGAAACAGCTACTTGGAAAGCTTATCAGTAGTAAAACAGTGACAAGTTAATACTTTTGTAGTTTTACTGAGACATGAAGTGTACAGTCAAGTTATTCTTTCACATTGCTTATACATTCGTGAATGTGTAATTATTGCCTGTTGATATGGAAATCAAACTGAGGAAGCTTTTTTAACAGCCATAGCAACGCAATTGTTTGAAACCATATTACATAATTCAGTATAACACCATTTTCCTTGTTACGAAGCAAGTTGTAGTTTCCGTTAATGCCACATAATGAAACTGTGTCCACTGTGTACTGCAGTGAAGGAAACAATCTGGGTTACAAATTAGTGCTAAACTTGGACTTTAAGGTGATCTATAATTCTGGCATTCCTTCTAATGTATTTTACTAAATAAATACACGTATAAATATATTTAAATATAATTCTATTTTGCAATCAAATAACTTGATTCTTCAATAAATGTTTACCAAGCAAACCATTTACATCTGTAAAACTTGAATCCAGTTATTCCTTTCTCCATGCCTAGATTTTCCTTTGCAAAATGCAGTATACCTTTTTTTCCTCTAATGTAATGAAATTGGAAGTTCATTATTTTCCAAAGCACTGTGCTGTGCTGCAACTTGATGAATTTTGGTGGAATCTTACAGTGAAGTGCATGCATCTTACCTGTGTAAGAACGGACTTAGTGGTCCTTGTGTAAGAAGTTACAGCATCCTTGTAGGTAGTGCAAAGCTTTTTGTCTGAGATGGTAACTGTTAAATATCAAACCCATATAAAGAAGGCAAACCCTGGAATATTTGTTTCCCCCAGGATGTCACCAGGTGTTGAGGAAAGGTTACAGCAAAACTCTTTCATTAGTATCTTCTAATGGATCTTCTGAGTGGCTTATTTTGGACTTAGTGTCTTAGGTGCAGCATACTTTCTGGATCTTGGTCAGAAAATTGAATATTTGAGAGTGTAAGCAACATTAGAAGTCGAGCTGCTTACTTGTTACATGAAAACAGATGGTAGCCCTGAAAAGCCTGTAAACTAGCAGATGGAAACTGCCACACCCCCTGATTAATATTGCTGCTTTGGCTATACAAACATATTTATTATAAAGAAAAGTATATTATTCAGGTTCTGAAAACTCAGAAAAGTAGCTCTCTGTTCCTCAACTGTTGACCTTCATCAAATGAGGGGTTTTCATTCCTTATGTGTACTCCATCTTTGTATTTTCCAGATAGTTGAAGGCAATCCGTACTACAGAGCTTTGCTTGTCTAGCAGCATAAAGACTTAATTTGCATTATTGCACTTCTCAGACTGGCAGTATAGGAAGATTGTCAGTCTACCTAATGGACTCCACTTAGATGAAATGCTTCAACTTTTTCTGGTTATGTATAAAAATGAGCATCGCACTGTGGCATGCATGTTGTATTCAGTAAAACTTACGGATTCCCACATGTTCTGTATTGCTTTGAGAGTTCCTCCAGCATCTTTCAGTTCTCCTGCTCTCCGTGAGCCCCGTTCTCTTGAATGTCTGGACAGCAAGTCTGATCATCTTCTTTTCATTTTTGTAAATTCGGAGCATCCAATGTAAGAGAAGAGGAGGGGAAGATGAGGGATGAAGTCACTTTGTTTCTGTACCAGAGGATGAAATGCATTGTGCAAGTGGAGTTCTGCAGTTGACAGAACTGTCACTGACAAGCACAGCAAATTCCTTTTGTTTTACAGACAGTTGTGTTTTGTGATAAACATGTATAATACAAATCCTTCTCAAAGACTTCAAGGTAAGGGGAGCAATTTGCTGGAGCAATTTGTCCTTGTAATCACAGACTTCCCTGTTGGGGACTGCTGCCCTCTAACCTGTCTCCTTCTCATACGGAGGAATATTTAAAAGGGCAAGCTCTCTTCTCAGAGATTCTCAAAATAAATTATGTAGCATATACCTTAATGTTTCTGGTTGGCTGGTAGTGCTCTTTGGGAACCATGCAGGCTTTATTCTCCCAGAACACAAGAAATTTCTTCCACCTGCTGCAGACCCATGCCAGTTAAAGGAAAACTATTGTTGTGAAGTAACCCCACTGACCCTGGAGCACTGTGCTTTGTACTCCACTGGGAGGTCACGTAAAAGGTTTTGGAGAGCAGTAGTCAGTAATTGTACGAATGCTGCAGTTGAAATGCCTTATTCCTGTCACCCTTAGCAGATACAGCTTATCTGCAGCAGAATACACTCATACCCTTACAAGAAAAAGAGAAGAATATGGCTATGTACCCACAGTGTCTTTTCAGCTTTAAAGAATGTTATAGTTAAAGTCTTACCACTTACTCTCCATTTCTGGTTTTAGCTCTCTTTGCTACCATAGAGTTTAATTTAGTGATATGGAGATTCCTGATGACTCTGCTTTTAGCGCATTCATACATATTCTTGACAAGGTAAGGCAGAGAGCTTGAACAGTCTCCCATTTATTTATTTATTTGTAAGTCTTCAAAGCGTAAACAACTGTATTGGTGTTAAACTGTAATTCTTCAGATATTTCAGTTTTGAGGAGGAAGTAGCTGGAAGTTTAAAACAATTGAAGAGAAGAAAGCTTCAAGTAATTTTTGTACCATTTATGAAATACTTGAAATCCTTGTGTTGCAGTAACCTCCTTGTGTTCAAGAAGCTTTGTTTATCCCAAAGCAAATATTGAATCATTTTTCATGCTGTGTTACTGCAGTTGTTGTAGAGGCTGTTTCTTCCAAAAAAGCTGTAATGCACTGGACTGTAAAGAGTATGTTATAATTGAGGACTCAAGGTGTAGTAGCAGTCACCGAATGCCTGTATAATCTATAATAATAACTCTGTATATTCAGTACATAGAATTTGAAAGATACATCCCTGTGGATGTGACATAAGTAAAGACCTAGAGGAGTAGAACAGAACACAAAAAAGGCACATTTTTGCTTGTGGGGTCCTGATAAAGCCAGGAATGAGGGGTCTTTATTTCATCTCTGCGTTTCGGCAAGAGGGTCTTCACTCGTGCTGGAGAGACATATAATCCAGGTTTTAAAGGCAAAGTTAGAAACCAACACTGTAGACAGCCAGGATGTGGTATAGTGATAGAAGCAACATCTTCTGTCACACTGGCTTTGTCTTCTGAAGAGGAATTAAAATCTAAAAAAATTGCAGTAATCCAGATATTTGTTAGAACCCAATCAAGGGAGGTAGATTGGAGGGTTTGTTTTAATGTCTTGTGCAGGAAGAAGTACATATTTTGCTGTATGTTTCCTTTGGTACAGAGTCACTAAATGGAGTCACCTGGATCTGTTTATAGCTGAGTACTTGTATATGCCTTTGACTAAATGTTGGTACTTGCCTTTATTTAATTTTTGCTTGAAGAAAAATAGTCTTATTCCATATTCTAATGGAGCATGCACTGTGTTATTCAGTATTTTTAATAAATATCCAAAAAGCTAAAGGTACTGTCAATATTCAGAACAATAACTTCTGTACTGAATCTAGAGAGAGATCAAATTAAGAACTTCATCTCTAGCTGTTCGAAGTAATTAGATTGAATTCTAATTCCTAGAAATGTTTGAAGTTTTTTTTAATATTGAAAGAAAACAGGTATTTTTATTACTTTAAGAAATTTTTCACTCACTAAAGAGTAATAGCATAATTCAAATAATTTTTGCAGTCTGTCTTGGCCTAACCTCTGTAACATCTGTGTAGCATTTTCTATGTGCAGGATTTCAAAGGGCTATGCACAAGGTCCGTTTGGTCCTCTAACAACTCTAGTAAATAAAAAATAGTCATTAAGCATAAGCATATCACATTCTCTGCACTGAAGTCTAAAAAGTAGGGATATATGATATCTTAAAATATTTTGTAACTTAAATTAACACTCATAAAAATACAATTATCACATGTAGGGCAAAACAGTTGCTATTTTGCTTAACTAGTGAAATGTTGCATACCAGTACGATTTCTGAAATAGGTGTTGGTTGGTTTTGTACTTTTCTGGGAACCAGGAATAAATAACATCTGCAACAGCATGTTGCTATCAGGAAATCAGTTTGTTTCCTGTACTGATCTCTACAGCATCAGTAACATGAGTACCACTGCTGCCCAGTTTTTCTTTACCATGGGCAGGGAGGGGGGATTAAAAAAAGAAAAAAAAAAATCCCCTTTTTTTCTCCCCTTCTCTGTCTCTTTCTCTCTCTCCCCACCCCCCAACTGTGTCTGACTTGCCTGACAGGAAATTTTCTAATTGCCGGAACAGCTGGTCACAGCAAAAACGCCAGGGTTGGTCTTCCCTGCTAGACTTATGATCGCTCAGTCAGAAAATCTAAACATCATGGTTTCTTAGTCATGTTTAAGCTTCTCGCTCTGCGTGTTCGCTCTGTTCGGGTGAGCTTAATTTCTTATTTAAAAGAATAAGGGGGAAAAGGGGAAATTTTATTTTAATTGAACTTTTAATTTCAAATCAGTTTTAGTCTTTCACTGCTTTGGGATTAGTGCTGTTTGTATACAAAGCCTTTTGTATTTTCTTTTTAAGAGAAAAGTTTGTGGTGTGCTCATATTTTGTAGAAGTTTCAAAGGTACCTGTTGATAATTTAGCCTTACTGGAAAATTTTTACCTGTATGTAAATACTGTAAAACTTACTTTTATTTCCTCCAGAAATGTGTGAGCTTAGCTGTATGTTTTCTCACTGAGAGTCTAGTTTTATTTAAAATGTTTGTATTTTAAAAATTAATACTTAATTTTTTTTTAATAATTACATTTCCATGTAGTACTTTAAACTGTAAAATATGGTTATGTGTGGAGTGACAGTTAAAATAACTCAGGCTTATTAATATCTTAAATTTACTTCTGAAATGGTATTAGGAATAGTAACACTTTTGCTTGCATTACAGTTGATGTTGTGGTTATTTTAATTTTTAAATGATAAATTAGTCATAGCAGACATATAATTTGTAAAATTCGTCTTGTTGTTGAGCATATATTTAAACATAACGGGAGGGTTGAGAAAAATCTCTAGTGGAGAACTGTATTTTCCTGAGCACTGTTTCCGAACTAATTAACAGTACATGCAAACATGCAGTGTGATAGAGCATTTTGTTGTTGAAACTCAAATCACTTTTCATGTTTCTCCTGTAAATCTGCAAATACTTTTCAGTGGAGAGAAAAAAAAAAAAAAAAAAACAAACAAACCTTCTTGTGTGCTGTCTTAACACCTTAAGTGAAGCAGGTCTACTAACTTGTAAATAAAAGGGATAGTAATTTAACACCTACTAGCCTATGTACTGGTTTAAACTTTGCAACATGTGTTAAAAAACGAAATTTAATTTGCTTGCCATAACTGAAGCACTAAAACAAGACATGCATGTAAAACAATAGAACATAGGCTGCATTATGTAGAGGTTTTTTAATGTAAACCTTGTAAAATAAACATTTATCAACTCATAGTCCTGAATTATAATTATTTTCCACAGGCAATGTGAAAGGTATTTCTTAGAATTTTCTGATCAAAAAAAATTACATCATTTGATCTACTTATGGCAGCTTGATTATATTGTCTTTAACATTCTGTTCATTTTAAAATGCTAGATAGTGCATAGCAAACTACAGGGTTTTCAGCCCATACAAATTTTAGAGTATGTTTAGAATATTATCTCAATAAAACAGGAATCATACTTTTCATAGATTAGTGCTGAATATACTTGTGGATTTTTAAAATTGTTGGGGTTTTTTATTTAACTTTGAATTTTTTAATTTTTTTTAATTGCAATGCTCTGAAATGTTAGTGCTTAGAAAGTAGGAACAAAACATATCAAAGTTACTGGGAAATGAAAGTTCCATCCAGTGAGTATTTTTTTCCAGTGCTGCCAGGCACAGTCTAGTTCATGAGGTAATGTCATGGTGTTTTATCAAAAAAAAAAAATGCACTACAGAACTTCTTTTGGTGACCAACACTTGAGGTTTTTTAAATGCTTACAGGAATTCCTTAGCTTTACCTGCTAAACAAACTAGTGCTCACAGTTCTTTTGGGAAGGAAGCAGTAGAGTCCTACTTCTGTCCTGGCCTTTGTGTTTTCATTCTGAGGAGGCAAAGCATCTTCAGAATTACCCTCCCAGCCTGGTCAGTTGTGTTTATCTGTCCTTTGACTTGTTGCTTGCTCTGCAGTAGGACTCATTCTTCAAACTCCTATCTTACTTCATCTATAAAACTAAAAGAATGGAAGTTTGGACTCAGTAACCAGGCCTGCAGTCTGCATTATATGAGTTGGCTACCTGGAATAAATGTGGACATAGACGTCCTTCTAGATCTCAAAACTGTTGTAGTAGAAAGCCAGGAATGGAACAGAGTAGAAGGTACAGAGAGTAAGGAATAGATACAGTGATTTTTCTTTTATTATCTCTATGCATTGTTTTTCTCTTAGAGACTTAACAGTTTAAGAATTAAAAAAAAAAAAAAAAAGGGAAGAAAAAAAAGAAAAAAAACAACTCTGAAACGAATCTTTACAAAGGGAGTTTGCTTTTAGGAAATACTATTTTCTGCCAGGTAAAACAATAGATGCCATCTGCAACAGGTAATTTGATGTCAGTTGAAAGTGTAAGTTTTTCCATCTTTTAAAAAGAAGCAAAGACACAAATTCTGAAAACCTGTATTTCTGACTTCAAATGTTAGAATTAATTAGAATTCAAATTAATTAGAACTAACTTCTGCTCTATTCATGCTTTTCTTTGGTACAGAGTAAAACAGACAACATACACAGAATATCCTTAAGTCAGATTGACTTAATTTTCTGCATGGCAGTGCTTTACTTTTTGTTGTAATAAAATAATTGCTACTTCAGAAGCAGCATTTTTAATCAGCTTTTTAGAACAATTGTTTGTGTACAAGCATCTAAGTAATCATTAGTTCTATTAAGTGACTCAAACTGAATATTAGTCACAAATATAGGGCATGTTTTTTATTCCATGGTTTAGCTCACTAACATTGCTTACTGAAGTAATGGGAGATCGTGAAATGCATGTTGGACATTGAATTTATTGTTTTTAAAGGCAGCTTTGAATTTAAAGGTAGGAATATAATGAGTATAGAATGTATATAGAATGTGTTTGAGATTTTTAAAAATACCTAGAGTGGTGCACTCCTCACACTTTTAACTCCTGGTTTTGACTTAATAAAGATTTCCATAAGCCCTAACACAAAAGGTATAAGTAATTGGTTTTCTGTTTGTTGGCGTGCTCTCACTTCAAAAAGCATAGCTTGTATGGGTTTTATTTCTTCAGGTAATACTGAAAATTTGTCCTACATACATAACAAGTTGGGAAAGTAAAAATGCATCTAGGAGACTTCCTGACTCAAGGGAGGGGAGGAAAAGGAAATTATGTATATGAGCTGGGGAACTGTGCCAACATTGAGTCATCCTTTTAAAATCACTAGATATCCAATAAGCTTACTGTCCTTGCAGGACATAACTGCTTTATGTAACTTCAGCACCAAGGTTTAATATCACAGTCAATATTTCAGAAATGGTTTCTATTTGATTACAGGAATCAACCTTATTCTGCCTGTGACAGACAGAAAAAATATTTTGCCAAGTACAACAATGTCCAGCTGAGTGCTGATAAGTACAGTGAAGGCTAACAAAGTAGTGAAAGGAAACTTGCAGTCGTGGTTGGAGCAGTGTTCAGTAACTTGCTGGGGAATCCGTTTTTCTGGTTTCAGCCTTATCTTCACTTGTACTGAATGTACATGTGCCTCAAGAACATCCATTTCTCCAGAGGAAGCAAAACATTCCTGAAAAAAACATTGAGGGGGGGGAAACAAAGCTGCTACTTCCATAAGGAAAATGGCAAAACCTATGTAGCTACACACCTGATGCTAACAAATGAAAACTGATAAAAGCAGTATTTTTGCTGCTGCTCAACTTTCAAGTGGAAAAGAAGATTGCAATTAGCTTTTTGTTCATTGGATTTCCTTTTTTGAAAATCGTATGGTCAATAATATAAACTGATACAGCAGTGAGTTTGCCAGATAAGTTAAAATTCATTAAGTGCAGCTGAATGATATTACAGGGAAGGACACTATGAACTGTGCTTTACACTGATATAAGTCCCTATTACCTGCCTTACAGAAAAAGGGTTGCACTTAAATACTGTTGAAATATTGTATCTTTATTTTGGAAACTTAATTCTAAAATTTATTTTAGGACTGTGGTCTTATCTTGAAAGATGGCTAATGTTTGAGGGGACCATTCACCAATACTGGCAATATAGATCTAGCTTAGTTGTTGTGATTAAAACTAGCAGAAACTTCTTTTTTTTTGTTTGTTTTTTTTTGTTTTTTTTAATCAGATCATAGAATGGTTAGAGTTGGAAGGGACCTTAAAGGTCTTCTATTTCAAAGCCCCCTGCCATGGGCTTCCATGTTCCTCTCATTCTGATTCCTGACTGTATAGAAGTTGAAATTCCAAAATTGTGAACTTTCCTAATGGTGATGCTGGCTGTTTCTCATGTGTAAATTATCACTATACAAAATAAAATATATTATATAATATTATATAATATTGGCACACTTAAATGCTAACTTGTGTATTAGAAACGAAGAATTTTGCACAATTTGAGGGAGTGACTTTCCTTTGGCAGGCAGTGACTCTGAAAGGACTAGCAATACCACTGAACCCTCAGCTGAACACAGCCTCGTGGTCAGTGCCTTAGCAACTGCAGTCTGCAGGAAGATTGTGGCTAGGAGTAGTATGGGGTTATCGCTCTACACATGGCATAAAATCAGTCCATTGTTACTAGGTATAGCAGGGGTGCAAGGGCTTCCAAAATAACATTAAAAAGCAAATATGAAAAATAAAAGATGATTCAGAGAGGACTTTACAAGACCAGGAGCTGGAAGATTGCTATACAGCGAAAAATCCGAACGAACCCTTACTTATCTTAAGGGGCAAATTTAGTCATAACTTAAGTCTGTAAGTAATTATAGATAGAAAATGCTTCTGATTGTAGCTTCTTAACTCCGTTAAGAGCAGTACAGAATTAACAGATAAAAGTGAAACCTGGGTAATGTTGACATCGGAAACATCAGTATTTAAGTTAATTTCTCCAGTAGTTACTTAACCTGGTTTAGATATTAGAACAGATTTTGATTAGTCATTGAGATTAAAATTTGTTAATCTGTTTATCTAATGTTTACCTTAACTCAAAGTCTTAACCTCATTTTTACAGTTTTTGGTCAGCATGTCAGCAATGTTTGCTGTCCAGGAAGAATGTTTTTTGAATACAGGACCCATCTAAGGGTTTTTTTTGCGTATGCTAGATTTCCTTCCCTCTGGATTTTGATGAACTCAAGTAAGTATAGTCATGTCTGTCCTAGTCATCTGTGCCTCTTATTAGAAAAATACAGTTTATTTAAAAGCCCTACTGAGAGCCAAGTTGCATCCCAATTCCAAGAGCAAACATATTTTTTTGTCCAGAAATCATGTTGTAAAATTCAGAGTTTTTGTTTTATTTAACATGAGTGTGAGGGTTAATGATTCATCCTTGTTCCTTTTTTTAATGTCAGTTACATCATAACTTCCATCTCTGTTAGAAGCAGAAGGGGTTGGTATATGGCCTTTTACTTCTCTTGCCATGAAAGCTTTTATTTGGTTGTTACAAGTTTGGAGTTGTATTTCTTGATATATTTCATATAGCCAGCAAGTGTGCAGAGGGAAAGTTCTTAGATCAGTGCTTAGTCATCTGCCAGCTGAAATTCACTAAACTTCTGAGGAGATTTTCACCTACATCTAGGTAGTATTCATTTTGTGTGAAAGTGAACAGGAAACCTTGTTTTGCAGTCACTTCTGTCCCTTTTATGAACGGAATACGGATGTTGTGTGTTATCTTTAATATCCCCTTCCTGAGGCAAAGGACTTGAGATAGGATACAGTTATTCATCACATATCTCACGCATAAGAACTTCTGGGGTTTTCTAAATCTGTATATGAACTTTTTTATAACGAAAATTTTCTCAGAAATCTCTTTCTGAATTTGTTAGAAGCTTCCTAGTGAAATTCAGGTATGCTGAAGGAGCTGTTTATTTTGTTTATAGCCTTTAACTACTGTGACTCCCCTTTTTTGTCATCAATTAAGAACACCCATTTTCCACAATAACAGGCATCAGAGTCATCAAAAATGTAATGCCAATCTTTTCAAACTGTTTTAGCATGTTAAAAAAAAATGAAATGTTCTTTCAAAAAGCCTTAATGTATAGTTACTCGTAGCATGTACTGCACATACTTATCTTTCCCCTCGATACTACAAAAAAATAAACTGCCAGTTATTGTTATTCTGTGCATAGTTGACCGCAAATATATTTTTTAAAAACCCTCACTGTTACGATTAAATTAACAACTCACCCACCCACCCCCATCCCCCAATCTTGTTGTGCATGCATATCTTTGTTAGAGATCTTACTTTTGGGTATCTTGGTTTTGGTTAACTTTCTGTATTTCATCGGATTTCAGTTTAATTTCACTGAGGCTGACGGCAGAGATAATGCAGTCAATCTTTCTGTTCAGGATGGGTCTAGTTTACTTTCAGAGTCACATTCTATTTGACCTGATGCTTTAAATGTCTTAAACTGTAAATGTTTTCCCTGTATTTTTTTTCTTACCTTTCCAATTTTATGTCATTTCACAACTTTAAACCCATTAAGTGTCACCTATGTGTAGGAATAATTTAAATATACCATTCCATTATTATTATTGCTGTAAAACTTTATGGTTTTTAGATAGCTGCTGCTTTTTTCCTATAGCGTAATCTATACATACCATAATTTTAACTTACACTTTCAGTATACTGAAGAGTGTCTACTCAGATCTTTGTCACTCATTGTGAAGCTGATGAACTAACTGTTCTTTTAATAACTGTTACCTATAATAAGGTATCATAAAGAGTTAAGTGTTTAAAATATTTCTACTCATATTAGCATAATTTTGAGTACCCAGAAAAGCAAGCATCTGTCTTCTGGGGATACCTTTCCTAAGTAAGCATTTCATATGTGACATACCAGCTGCTTCTTTGGTGTTCTGTTTAAGTCAATTCATATCTAATTCTTACACATCTTTGAGAGTAAGGTAACTTTCTCACTGAATTTCCTGTTTCTGTCCCAGTGTTTTGGAATTTCTTTGTCAAGCAGTTGTCATTGTGCATGTTCACACTGTGCTTTTGCATTTATTCAAGAACCTGAAACTGAGAATTTTAGGTGCAGCAGAACCCCTATGTTGTTTGGATGAGCTAACATTCCTTATTCTGGATAGCCTTCCTCTCCTGATACAAGAACGGGCATAAATCTGATCCTGTGCCATCTATTTAGATGATTCAGAGCTTTTACCTTGTGGATTATTTTGTCTGTGTCAGAGCACACATTTAAATATTTCTTTTTAATTATTTTAATCTTTAGTTGGTTGTTTCTCTGTACCTTTTATATAAAAGTTGTGGACTAAGAGTATTTCTATTTTTTGAGATGCTATTTAAATTCTAGTAAGTGTTTATTGTATTTTCTAAATTTATCAGATTTAAGTTGTTTCATAAGAATATATTTCATATGGCACTCGCAATACTTAGTTGTTTTAAGCGCGTGTCTGGCAACCCTCTCAAAGTGTCTACAGGTGGTTTAAGCTCAGACTCCAGAATTCTCTTACGAACCCCCTTTACTTGTTTTTCCTTTCGTACCACTGTCACATTGTCTTCAGGAATTGGAAGTTAGAGGTAAAAGGGCTATGTACTCTTTTTACTGCTGTATTTGTGACTAGAAAATAAAATCAATCTGTAAAAAGATTGGAATTAAGAGTAATAAAAGAAGTGGAAATGACAAGCCTGTGAGAACAATAGGAATGGTATTGTGGATGATACCAGCAGCTCTCATAGCGGTTCAGAGCCTGGTTTACTAGCACTAGACCAGCTTTTCAGTTGTCCCTAGAACATACTGCTCAGAAAAAGGTCTACAGATAAACTCGTCTGTGTAAAGCAAGCAGTGTGTTATGCTGTCCAGCTCTGCACAGGCCACTTCTTTACACACAGAACCGTTTTCATATCTCCTACTGAAAATTCAGAAGTCTGAAGGATAAATAACAAGATTCCATGTATAGATAAACTCACATTTTTCTCTTGCTTTTCTGGGCTTTTTCATTACTACTGAGAAATACTTACCTAGTAAGGCTCTTCTGCTTCTACTTTCTTTAGGGTTTGAAGTCCACTTTCCTTTTAATACATTATCTAATAGCTGTTCCTATAATAAGATCTCAGAAACAAATACAAGTATTTTATGTCACAGCAGAATTAATCTAGTCTTGAATTAAAAGGTGAACATAAAAGAAATTCACATTAATGAAATTAGTAGAACAAAAGTGAGTATTTAGTGTTCATTAAGTATCTAAAATAGGGATTTCTTCCAGCAACATGATTCGGCTACTTTTTTTATAGTCTAATAATGGTTAAGTAGTTTTTCACTGTGTGCCTAGAAGGTGTGTATCTCTTCTTTTTTCTTCTTTTTTTCTTTTTTCTTCTTTTTTTCTTTTTTCTTTTTCTTTTTTCTTCTTTTTTTCTTTTTTCTTCTTTTTTTCTTTTTTCTTCTTTTTTTCTTTTTTCTTTTCTTTTTTTCTTTTTCTTTTCTTTCCTGAGAAGCATGTTTCCTATTCTAATTTGCAGCTGATTCCTAAAAAGAAAAATGAGTCACCCTTGGTGCTGCTGAATCACTTTTTTTTTTTCTTTTCATTTTTGTTTCTTAGCTTTTGTCTTTCAGATTTGATTTGCCTGTGGAATATAGTCCATTCAGTATTCTTTCCTATGTATGTATGCATTCCTGTTCATAGACATATATTGTGGGATATATGAGCTTACTTATACTGAAATACTGACCAGAGTAGGTCTGACTTGCAAACTATACCAATACAGGAAGTTATTCTGAAATAGTGGTGTTTTAAATTCATACCCAAACTTTTTTGTCACTCACTTCCCTTCTAGGCCAGTGTTGATTTAACACTATTATGCTGTTAAGGAAATGTTAAGGAAACTCGGAGTAATGTTACCTTCTGTTTGTTTCCTGGTATTCTATGTTTAGTTTCACGATAACAGAAGCCAGTAGCAACCACTTTAAGTTGACTAACACACTATGTTATTTTTTTTCTAATGTGGTTTTCTGTGACAGTTTTACTTTCTAGTGTGAATAAGGCCTGAAAAGAGAACTGCGTGGCTAGAAAAAGAAATGTATGTCTTGGGACTTTTGTTTGGACATTGCTGCAGTCTAAGGCTTGAGAAAAGGGAGCTTTCCAAGCTTATAAATAACAGAAATAAAATATAGGCAGCAGGGTGTAGTTATAACTGGAAAGATGATCCCACCATTGCAATGGCCAGATCACTGGTGAGTCAGTGTCTGTAGTGGCGTGAAAGTTAACAGGGAATGAAAGAAAGGAGAGGAGGACCCAAGTCTTTCAGCACCCTATACATCGCCTCATTTAATTCAAATTAAACACATGGGACAAATTTTTTTTTCCAAATATCAGGGAATGAGCAGAGGCGAAGCTTAAGACAAATTCAGTACCAGACTGACTGGATGGCTTCTCTTCCAGCTTATTGTAAGATGGCATCTATCAACTAATGTAACTAGTGCAGTTGGCTGAGAAAGAGATCTCTTTTTACAGTGTAAAAGGCTTGTATTTTAATTCACGTAGCTAGTGGGTACAGTAAGGGTTGATTACTTCTGCATATAATTTACAACCCTGTAAAAGGCTTAGCTTTTGTATTTTTAACTGCATTTGCAAAATACAGTTTAGTTAAAATAACAGGTTCAGCAATTATGTCAGAAAAGGAAACTTCAAATCTTGCTCCCAAACATATGTTATGGACAAGCTACTCAAGTAGGATATGATCTGAGTTCCATTTCATTTAAAACGGAGTTGTAATAGGTCTGCCTTACAAGGACTGAAGAGCATCTGAACCTTGAGAAACTGTGAAGACTGGGATGGGAATATTCTCTTAGTATCAGGAATGTGAAGTGACGGTTTGTGGGGTTTTTGGGGATGCCCAAAATAACCACTGGGAAGTTGGTTGCATAGTAATTGTGTTGCATTAAAAAATAATTTTTGTTTATGTATAGAGAACAAGTTAATATGTTTTCATTTCTTGGTTTTGTTACATTTTGTGATGGGTTTACAGCCATGTGTCCACCTGAGCACTTTGTGTCCCTGAATCTGGGTATGTAACAGAAAGATTTAGGGAAGCTGTGTTTCACATGTTTATTTTTTTTACTTTCCCAAGATTGCTGGGGAGCTAATAGAAAAAAAAGTTAAGCAGAAATGGATCAAAGCATCTGAAGTAATATGTACTTGGCATCTGTTCTACTGTCCTATTCCTCCCCTGGGATTCTCTAAGATTGCAGTGGGTGGTTTAAGCAGTATATAATCCAACTGATCATACACTAATTTAAAAGATGAAAATACAAATTTCCACCAGCAAATAATTCCTTTGACAAGTAGGAGGAGTCAATATTTCTTTCAAACTCTAGATTCAGCCTTGAGTCAACAAGGGTAGCATTTTCTCTTGAAAGGAAAAGGAGTTTAGGTTTATTAGGAGTAGCGCACAGCATGCATACCTGCACAGGCGTGCAAAATTTTGTCTGTCTTACAATGCAAACTGGCACCTATCCTTATTGGTCATCTTAACTTTGGAACACACAAGACAAATCCAAGTTCTTTACATTAAAATATCTTTTTTAGTTTCGGATTTTAAAAGTTGCCGGGATGTTCTATGCATTACTCCAAAGTGTACTTTGGATATTTTTTTTTTATATATGTACACACTCTCTCACCCATACATGTTCAGGATTTGTCACGTGCAGTTTGTTTCCAACTTTGGTTGGAATCTTTTGAAAAAAGAATCTTTTGAAAGAGAAACATTGATCTAGGAGAAGCACGAGTTTGAGCACAGAGATGTGTATGGACAGTTGCTGTGCACATATAGATGGCACTGAAATGACCAAGTACAAAAGGATACTTTCAGCAATAATTCATGCACATGAATTCGGCTGAATATTTGAAAAAATACCTAAATTAGTAGTGCAGAAGTACAGCTTTACAACGCTGCATCTACTCCCCCATCACTAGAACTAATTAGTGCACATTTTGGTGAATATAGATAAGGGGGAAGTCTGGAGCAAGGAAGACACACCCTTGGTGGAAAACGGTCAGGTCAGGGAATACTTAAGCAAACTGGACATACGTAAGTCCGTGGGCCCTGATAGGATGCACACGAGTGCTGAGGAACCTGACAGATGCCACTGCGAGCCTGCTCTTGATTATCTTCCAATGATCATGGTGACTGGGAGAGGTGCTTGAGGACTCAAGGAAAGCGAATGTCATTCCTGTCTTCAAAAAGGACAAGAAGGAAGACCTAGGGAGCTACAGGATGGTCGGCCACACCTTGATCCTGGCAAGGTGATGGAACAACTAGTCCTGGAAACCATTTCCATGTACATGAAGTACAAAAAGGTAACTGGGGTTAGTCAGCATGGATTCACAAGGGTGAAATCATGTTTGACCAACCTGAAGGGAGGGTGCAAAGGGGACAGAGCCAGGCTCTTTTGAGCAGTGCCCAGTGACAGGACCAGAGACAGTGGGCACAAACTGAAACACAGGAGATTCCCTCTGAACATTTTTCACTGTGAGGGTGACTGAGCTCTGGCACAAATTGCCCAGGGAGGTTGTGGAGTCTCTGTCCTTGGAGATGTTCAAAAGCGGCCTTGGCAACTGGTTGTAGGTGGCTCTGCTTGAACAGGGGGGGTGGACCAGAGGACCTCCGGAGGTCCCTTCCAACCTCAATCAGTCTGTAATTCTGTGAAACAGATCTGAGACTTCCTCATTAAACAGAGGAAGAGTATTCTCAGACTTACTTTATTCACTGTAGCCCATAGAAGGAATAGGAGGAAAATGCACAATAAGTTGAAATTATAATTAGTGTATTTGTGTTATATGTTAACTTACAGTCAGTGCTGTTTAGGTTGGATTGCGCGTAATGCCTAGATAGTTCTTCAGATGACATCGATAAGAATGCAATTTTTTACTTTTGAACAGTTGCTGATAAGTTCTGAAATTCTTTCCTTGTGTGGCAGGGAGTGTTGTTTTTAAGGGGATTTTTAAATTCTGTGCAGAAAATACTGAATTAAGCACAGAGCACAAAAAGACTAGAAGATCCAGTGCCCTTTAGAGCTTTCTGGTGACTAATTTCTCAATGAAGGGGGAATGCTTTTATAGAATAGACTCTCCTTGAGAAGAGAGGCAATGAGTTTCTTTTCATCACCAGAATTTTCTCAGTGGCAGGTGGAGAGTTTATTGCTGCTGAAGTGGGGGTGGAGGTTGTGCTGCTTTGCAGGGAAATGTCTGAAGTCTTACACTGTCTTATAAAGGTGAGCATTAACATCACTGCAGCATAGTGGTCCTCATTTGAATGTTAAAAAGGAAGGCTTTCCGAAGAGATGTGTCCATTTGATGCATTCTAGGTGTGCTTTAAGAGGACTAAATTCTTAAGAAGATTGGTTTCCATTAATGGGTTGTGAATCTGGAATGGCGATTATAAACCAAACAATGTGGGCCTAAGCACAAAAGTTAGGAATTGCTGACTTGTCGTCAACTCTGTCTGGATTCTGATGCATCCCTAAAAGTTTAAGCCACATAGCTACTGAACTAATACTGCCTTTTGTAACAGATATAATCTATTTTTTGTGTCTTAATTATGCAAATAGTGTTGTTCAGTGTTTTTTATCTACATTTGGGAGTGTGTAGTTTGTTGGATTCTGTGGCACTGGTATTTTTCAACATATTGTAAATTTATAAACATCTTGAGAAGATGCACCATTAACGTAAACTTATTCCACTGTTTTCCTCTGTCAGGAAGAAGGAAATATCAAAGAAATTGCAATAACTCACCATGTAAAGGAAGGACATGAGAAAGCAGACCCTTCACAGTTTGAACTTCTGAAAGTACTAGGACAAGGATCCTTTGGAAAGGTTGGTAACTGAACTCTTGTGGAGCCAATGATTCAGGAATATGTCATTGAATATTATTAGGAGTGAAATATTTAGAACAGCCATGATCTTGCAGGAAGGCAATGTTGCAAGAGAAAAACGCTTTCTAAATTAGTGCTAACTAGGCACTGTAATTGTGGCAGATCTTTTTAAAGCTGTAAATTTTTCTCTAGTTTGTATGATATGCAGATCTCAAAGATCCATAGAAAAATTGGCTTGGTATGAAACAATCAGGTATTCCCTGTTAAAATGGAATGCCAATGGTAGGTTATCACCAGTATAGAGGCTATAGGCAGAGTTTATTATTGTAGCAGATGGTAATTGTAAAGAACAAACTTTGGGCAATAATGGCTACTGAAGTAAACATGATATATCCTAGTTGTGTTCGTGCTAGACATTATCTGTCATAATTTGGTTAAGGCACAACATACCTTGATATTTATTTGAAGATCTGTTAAAGACTCAATGTTTATGGTATTTAGTGAGTACTGTCCACACTGAGATCTCAGCAGGTGTACATGATTCATACTTTTAGTTGTCCAAATCTAACTTGGAAGCAAAACATTAACTTCAGGTGGCAAGATAAATCATTGAAACGGAATGGAGTATACAGTGAAAGACAACAGAGCCTTTAAATCCATTTTCAGCCTTAGTTGCAATTCTGAATGTGATGTTAAGCTCTTGGATATGGCAGAAAATGAGAATAATCAGTCCAATTCTCTCTTGGTGGTAGGAAGTCACATTATTGGAGTAGCAGTTCCAGTTAAGCTTGGAAATCTAGATGTTTAGAGACTAAAATTTTGTACTGAAAATAGTAAGAATTCACAGAGAAACCTGATTCCAAAGGTGGTTTCCCTATGTTGTTTGATTTCATCCAGAATCATAACCAAGTTTTTATTTGGAAATCTTCAAATCAGAAATAAATTATTCAGGGGCAAGGAAACGTAAGCTAATAAATGATCGTTTCAACAATCTCTCTTATGTTATTGATATTACTAAATTCAATGCTACAACTGCTGGGGGAAGGCAAGTTTTGAAAACGCAAAAGTAATTAACTGTCTAGCTGACTCAAAGTATTGTAAAAATGCCAATCTTGCCCTCAATTGTTTTAGCTTTTATGCAAAAAGGATTATTAGTACAAAACCATTAATCCCTTTTTTCTAATAATTTGGGAAGATGTCACTCCTCATTCAGTTTAAAAAGACTAATCTGCATGCTTTACAACGTCTGTTGATGATGTTCTGATAATGTCTGGATAAGGTAAAATTATGTTAACACAAGTGAGAATGGGATACAAAAACTAATTTCATATAACATGCTTAACTTTCTCATATACCACAATATGTCTGTACACTTTTTGATAAATAACCAGAAAACCTGTGGCAGGTCTATTTTTTTTTCTTCTTCGTTTCTAGATCTAAAATGTGGCTCTACTGGAATTCATTTTGTATTAAGGGTATTAAAAAAAAAAATGCCACTCAAGAAATCCTATTACACTAAAAAAGGAAATGAAACACACTTTAATTGAGGCTGGTTGTACTTTATTGGTACATGCAAAACTCAACCAAAGCATGTCACAAAAAAGTGGTTTTGTGACACAAGAGGTTGCTTCTTATAATTTTATAGGTTGCTTTTTAAAAAATTATTTTGTTATGCATTGATTCATATAGTTTTCTGGATCAACTTTTCTACACACATCTATCTTCATATCTGACAATGATTTTTATTAGCACTCTTGCTATGCCATATTATGAATTTTAATAAGACAGAACTATTTAGAGATTAATATTAAAAAGCTGAATTTTGTGTTTCAAGTTGTCTCAGCTTCTGAGAAAAACCAAATTCATCCTTTCTTTTATTCACTGAAATCAATTAAGTTAAACCAAAATTAATTTGGCAGACTGTCTATCTTGAATGAACCTTTAGATTATGAGATGAGGGTATAGTAGGAAAAACTGCAAGGACATTTTTGTTTGGCTTTGCAGAATCTAAAACTGTCGAAGAAGCTAATGATGGTATTTGGAGGAATAATAAAGTTGAAATAATACTGTCTACGTGAATTTCATAGCAAAGTATATTGATCTGACTTGCCTTTATTTTCTTTCAAGAGTTCTTTTTAATTTTCAATGCAGGTCTTTCTTGTCAAAAAAATCTCAGGATCGGACGCTAGACAGCTTTATGCAATGAAGGTGTTGAAGAAGGCCACCTTGAAAGGTAAGCATTGTTTAGAGAGAAAAGGAAAAAAAGAGAAATCAGGAACATTATACCAAAACTTAATCTTTACTCACATGCTGTTCTGCAGAGTGTATTTTAGAGCTTTCTTCTATCAAACAACAAATAGCAGAATACACTGCCTTGTATTGTAAACCCAGAAGAATTAAGTAAACAACAGTACTATATTGTTAGTTATAGGGGAAAGTAGGTTCCTTATCATGCTAAATTCGTTAGGTGATGGTGGTTTAATAGAGCAGTTGTGTTACATCTGCCACCTGACTTGCTCCTGAGCTATTATTTGAAACTTAATATCCTTCCTTTTTTCATTTGCTGTGTATCACCAAGGATACAGTTAATGCCTTTTGCTCAGTTTATATTTAGGTCATGATACTTTAAAGTGCATTATATCAGCTGGTTTAGACTAAAAGTTCTAAGCACAGGAGTTTAAGTCTTTCTTTAAACCGGAAGTATACAGTAAATTTTCCCAAAACATTTGGCCCTTGTTCTGGATGTAGGATATATTTGATAAAATCTTAAGTTAATCATCTAAGTTACTTGAGCAAAAGTGAGTTTTAAAATGTTTTGTTTCTTGGGTGTTTTTGGTCTTGAATGGTACCAATAACAAAATAAGTTCAAACCTGAACAATCTCAATTCTGTCTTGTAGAATTGCATAAGAAAAAAGAAATAATGTATTTTTTGACTGTAGATTAAAATTAAATTGATCTTTCATACTAGTCCCTTAACCAGAGTGTGTATTTGTTGCTTTATGCTATTGTTTAATACTTCTGTCTCTTTGTAGTTCTTCTAACACATGACTGCACTGAAATTGCAATGATAATTTTGGGATAGTTCCAACAACTTGTAGTACTTGACCTGTGTTATTGATTATTATATTGATTTGCAATTTTAACATACAGTTTCATCTGAAAACATTCGTTGAATGATGGAGGGAACAAAAACACACTGAATTGTGAACTTCTGCTAAAATGTTGAACCTGCTTATTTTTTTTTCTGCTTAAGATCTTGTGCTGAGTATCTGCCTCACAAATCTCATATTTCACTTAAAATGATTACAGAGGGTGTGTTTTTGAACAGTTTCCTATATTGTGATTCCTCTGTTTTGTGGCACGTGTTATTATCATTATTTACTTCCTATTTTTCTGAAATTTATTTCCACTTATTTAAGGTACCTTTTATCCTCAATAGCCTTTCATTCCCCAGCCTGTTAATAGCTCAGAACTGGAGTCAAAGGTTCACCAGTTGCTTTTTTAAGGCATTTGAGGGCTTCTTTCCATCACCTTTTGATTGTGGTTTAACCTTATGTGTAAAAATCGCAGTCCAAGCTGTGGATCTAGTTTTGCCTACAGATGTCAGAGACTGATAAATACTGAAATTGGAAGCTTGACTTTTGTTTGGAAAGGGAGACTCATGGGCACTAAGAATTCAAGGACGTAAAAGGCTTGAGCAGAAAGGTGACACTAGCAGGAGGATGCCTCACTTTTCAACACTTTGTATCTGAAATTTCAGATGCTTTTGAGTGTCTTATGGTTGTGATTCATGTTTTAGGAAGAGTGGAGTAGCAAGCAAATAAAGGTTACTGTTGATATCTTAATATGAAATTAACTGAAATTAATTATTTTTTTCCATAATTGCAACATTTTTTGAGATCCAATATTGTAATTTTAAATACACTGTATTACTTGATTTGCCTAAGGTTCTTTAGCTCTTTCAAATCTATTTCATAAAGCTATGTTTGTGTTCTAAAATTAAAGGTGAAAATACTTTTTAGGACCGCTTTTTAATTGAAAGTGGTGTGCATGATTCACAAATCAAATTTAAAGAGAATATTTTCATAGGAATGAAATTATATTAGCCAGAACACATTGATATAACTACAGAGTCCAACCTTTTAATGTTTAGAGCAAATCCAAGAATATACACATACAACTTTGTCCAGTGCAGAGACTAGTTTATTAATACACTCTGATAGAAGGTATCATCTTTCAGTGCCCCTTTATGATGGGGAGAGAGGGAAACAGGGCCAAACCATTGCTAGAGTCTGCCATCAAATGTTTTAAGAAAAATCAGTACTTCCAGCTGTACACATATGGGTACTATGGACCACAAAAGTCAGATTTTTAATGGCTAATACTGATGTCTGAAATGAGCTCAGTTCCTTTTTTTTTTTTTGGTTGAGATTTTGTAAATCTGGACTTTCTCTAGCTTTTCAGAAATAAGGTTTGTTCTATGTAATTGTTGCATAGCTATAGGCACTTAAGTCTTTAATTTTTTTCTCAGCTGAATCTGCCTAAAAAAAGAATATTCTGAATTTCAGTTTTGTAATTCACATGAACCCTTGGAACAGTAAAATCGCATAATTATCTTGTGACATTTTCATGGCTTTAGATGTAAAGGTCAAAATTCAAATGTGATGTTTGCTCTGTGTTTGGAAGCACATGAAATAAGTGCTCACCATTTTTAGGAATCTGTTCTGCAGGGAGGTGGAAACTTGATAGCTTTGTTTATTCATGAAAATGTGTCTATATAACTTCATTCCACAATTACCTATATTATTGTAAGTGCCTGTTTCTGGGAAAAGATATCTAAACTTCTAAAAGACCCTTTTGCTTCTTGATTTTATTTTTTTTTTCCTGCCTTGTTATGTTTTAATACCTGAGAACTCTGGCTTGTTGACTGTACAAGGAATGCCAGCAACTTAAACTTCGGATTGGACTTCATTGCTCTGGGGCTTTTCCTTCAAGAAGTTGTAAGATTTGGGAAAGGGGCAGTAACAAAATGTAGAATAAGGGAAAAGAGAAATGCAACATCTTAAACCACTGTCGCAAACTTTGCTAGCTGTCATCTGTAAGAGTTCTGAATTTTGTCTGTGTCCTGGCTGATTCGGAGCTTCTCATGGGAACCAGGCATTGAACTGGAGTGGCAGGGGAGTTGTCCAGGACAGCTGAAGCAGGTGCCGTGCTCAGCTGACTGCCCTGCCTGTCTGCATGAATTGCTGGCCCCATATGCAGGGCATCTGCAGCTGGTCCTCAGTTACTTTAATCTATATAGGAGCAGATGCATGTTCCATTCTGAGCCACCACAGTGGCTGCACAGGCAGCCTGAGCAGTAACCGCTTCTGATGTAGTCCTCCATGCACATGTTTACTCTCATTAAACCTTTTTAAAATCAGAAAGATTGTCTGAAGTACACACTTCGTTGAGTGGATATTCTTTTTATTTTAAGTTCATAATAAAGGAAATTAAAAAAAAAAAAACACTTCCAAATTGTGAAGGTACTTAATACCATAATAGTGCAAGTTATTTGAGTGAGTTAAACCAATATAAGCATCTTTATGATAGTATAATTGTATTTATGAGTTTGTTTTGCTAAACTTTAATTCTCCCTACTTTTCAACAGTAGAGAAAATGGCTACATATACATAGCTGTGGCAGTTTTGCTCTGCTGTTTAAAAGGTTAGCTAAGTATAGGGCAGACTGAAGGGTGGTTGTTTTCTTTTGTGCTTTTCTTAAATTTACTTACCCAATATTTTGAAAATAGCAGGAACTGAAGCAAATTGAAATGCATAAAGAGATTTATCAGAAAACTCTGCACTGTGAAATAAATTCTCTCTCAAGTATCTTCTGTGTAGTGACCTGCAGACAATTGTAATACTACGGAATACAATGTGAAGTACATCAGGAAATGTTGGAGAAATACTGATTCACAATGTAAAATCTTTTTTATTATTTTTTTAAATCTTGCTCATGTTCTCTTGTAGTTCGAGATCGGGTTCGGACAAAAATGGAACGTGATATCCTAGTAGAAGTTAACCACCCGTTCATTGTCAAGTTACATTATGGTGAGTTGCAGAAAAACTCGTGTTTATATATCCTAAAAATGGGTACTTATCAAGATAGTACCTAATATTTGCTTTGTGGTCCAGAGAACCATAGAAAACTAGTGTCCTGTCTAAATCCTGATCGTGCAAAGACTTGCTGTGTAGTAATTCTCATGCAAAGGAAGCACATGGATAACTTCATGCACAGTGTTATATTTTCATAGGACTGAGAGTTTTGTAGCCCTTTGCTTTATTAAAAAGCAGTTATCTGTTTATGTCTAGCCATTCTTTTCCAAAACCTCTTCTCTCTTTTGTATATGTCATTCACTTTTTTAAATTATTTCTTATCCTTGCTTTATCTACTCTAATAAAAACATATGCAATGGCATTACTTCCACTTTATCTACTCTAATAAAAACATATGCAATCGCATTACTTCTAGTTGCATCAAAATTGGTGGGAATATGCCTTTTAATTTTAATTGTATGGACAGTCATAAAAAATTATTCATGTGGAGCTGAGGAAGAAATCAGTACTCTTTTTAACATATCATGCAGAAAGTAAACTGAAAAAAGATAGAGAATAGATTCTGTTGCTCATTTTTTTCAGTTCATGTTTTTCTTTTAGGATCCAGTTTTCCTGTACTTCAAACCTCAGATCTCTATCACTCTGATGTGGCTTAAATAATGTAGATTTCACTATTTTACTTGTCACTCTTTTGCAAACTAGACGAGATTTCCTTGTTAAGCTGAGTTTCCAGAGGTTTTAGAATACATGCATTAGTTGTTAATTTGCAAATCTAGGCTTTTTACTTCCAAAATCTGGAATGAAATGCTGACTAACCTAAGTGTAGTTTATTTTTTTAGAAATTCCATTGGTGACTTGCTTTGCTTTCACATGGCATAAGAGTTACTTGATCCGTGAAGGAGGAACCGTTATTTAATTCATTTAAATAATTTTTCCACAAAGGAGAAAGAAAAATAATTGATTTTGATAATGAAAATAAGGGTGAATTATTAGGTGTGTTATTCTTCTGATCATGGCTAAAATTAGATGATGTTTAATTTTTTTAATTGATCTTTTCAGCTTTTCAAACAGAAGGGAAGCTATATCTTATTTTGGATTTTCTCAGGGGAGGAGACTTGTTTACACGTTTATCCAAAGAGGTAAACTTTTAATTTGAAAATTGTCTATTGATAAAATTTGACTATAAATTGTCTATATTAGGAGAGGGTTTTTTTAAATTTTTTTTTCATTGATAAAATTTTGACTGTCTTGTTTTTAACCAGCTAAGTTTTTTGTTTGCTTGGATTTTTTTGCACAAAGTAGTAACTCTATGAAAATGTTGTTGGTTTCTGAAAAAAGGCTTAGAGGAGCAGTCTTTCTGTGCTGCTTTTTACACCTTGCAAAATTTCCTTCTATTGCTATGATGTTTAAAGATGTGTCTCAGAGCATGGATTTATGTAAAGTATTTGTATTCAAATGAAGTGATTAGTGTCTGGTTTTAATATCCAGGATTTAGTGTCATATTTTCCTTTTTAGTTATATATGAACACAAAATTACTTATAAATATTAAAAAGGCAAGGATTGTATTCCACTTATTTTTGTAATTTTCCAAACATGAACACTTTGCCTTTGTCATGCCGGGTAATATCTCTGGGTAGATATGTGAAATAACAACTTTGAAAGGTTTTATTACCTCAAATTAATTTGTTTATCACTCCTAAAATAAATGCAAACATTTCATATATAAGCTTTTTTTTTTATCACTCATGTGCAAAAACTTCCAACAAATATATAGTAGGATAGAAATGTAAATATATCCAATGTATATCTGGTAGCCAGAACTTGTAATTGTAGCTGCCTTCCTTTTTCCCTTGCTACAGAACAGTTGGGTCACCACTACAAAGCCATATGGTTATTAAGAGCAGAGTAGAATGCAATGCATTTTGTGTATAGATATATCATCATTTCTGTGCAGACCATATAAATTATTACATTTAATTCATTGAAGCCATCTGTTTCAAGCTGCTTCTTTTAGTTTGTTTTACCACAGATAAGTAGAAAGTTATTAGTACTCTAAAATTGAGATACTTTTTTCTTAAAATCCATAGTTCTTTCTTGATTCCCAAGAAAGAATGTATATTGCTTTCCTGCTGATGACTTTTTCATCTTGAGCCACTCAAATTTTAAAACATTTAATATGGCTAGATAAGAAATATTCACTATAGGTACCTGAATCTAAGCTAATTGCTCATAACTGATGGAGTGAAATGGGCATGCTGGATGCAATTAATGTCATCCTCCTATCAATTCATGTGATTTTTAAAATAGATTAGATAAACTGCAGCCTAAAAGTTCCTGGTTTTTCCCCATTGACTACAAAGAGAAAAATGATTAATTCAGAGCTAGGTGTCTACACTGCAGATGTTTAAGGTTAGGAGAGCTGAATTCCATGCAATGTTTTTAAAGAACATAGTGTGGGTGTATTATCATCCTCATGGGAATTTTCATTATTTGAGCTTTTAAATGTTTCTTATAGAGATTTCCCTTCTTGAATGTGCCTGTACTGAATGTTGGCTCTTTTGTAGAAGTAACATCAGTAACAACCTTTTGTACGAGCTTTGCTATCAATTTCTCCCTTTAAACTGCTAAAGGGAAAATATATGGTATTCTCCATTATTGACTCTTGCGAAAAATAATGTTCAGCTGTGCTTCCCATTTCCATTTTGTGGGGTTTTTTTTCTAGGTCCGTATGCTGTATCTAAAGATGTTAGTCTTAAATTCTTTAAACAAACAAACAAACAAAAAAAAGACTCGGAGTAACAACTAAGGTAGAATCAAGTCATGCAGGGTTTTTGTTTTATTTTTATCTTTTCCTAAATTCTCAGAAAGGCTTAATCGTAATGTTTTCTGTCAGTGGATCACAACAGTTGTTAATATAATTGGGACAGCATGTTCATTTCATTGAATCTAAACAGTTTATCTTCCTAACAGAAAATGTGGGATTGCTATCTGAGATCTAACCTGTGCTTTTACATAGGCTGTTTCCTTAGTTTACTCTTCGATCTACCTTTTCTGCAGTTACATCTCAGGCTGCATCTTGAGGTGTTTACCATCACTGTAACTTCTTTCCCATAGTACTTAAGAGACAATCTCCTCAAAAATGAGATGCATATGCTTTTCTTGTGTGTCTGACTTTGTAGACAAAATTCAGGCATTTGGACTTCTTTAGTCCATTTGTTGTCTGGAAATGAAACGGTTGCATCCAATAAAGAGGTGGTCATATTCTTCAAATGCTTCCCAAAATTTTTCAGTCCCACTGCAATGTGTCTGTTCTCTTGAACAATCAGAAGCACATAACCTCAGTTTTGCAGAAAGAATAATACGATATTGGCTTCAGAAGTTCTTTTTCAAGTATGTACTGTGAAATAGAATTGATTATAAAATCCTTGGTTTTGTCTAACCAAAGAATTTGAATTTCTCAGGTTTTGTATGGAAATGAATTCAAGTATTATGAAGAACTGTTCTGCAAAACCACTCTTATCATTGTTTAGTTGATACTGGTGTAAACTTTACAGATTTTACATGTAAAATACTTGTTTTGCTTTTTCAGGTGATGTTCACAGAAGATGATGTTAAATTTTACCTGGCAGAATTAGCACTTGCATTAGACCATCTACATAGCCTTGGAATAATATACCGGGACCTAAAACCAGAAAAGTAAGACTCCTCTGTGGCAAATGCAGTATACTAATTTGATTTCTGTAGCACTTCTACCTATGCACTTCTCTTTCCAGCTGTTATACTTCAGTAATTTACTATATAAACTGAAGAGGGAGGGAGGGTGGGGGAAGCTTGTGGGCTATCTTAATTAAGAAGGTTGGATTTCATTTCCACTCGAACATGAGTGTCTAGTTTCACAGTGATATGCCAAGTACTATAATCTGTGTTACTTTAAGTAAAGACTGTATTGAAATATTCCTACCTTTCATTTTCCAGGTGCTTTAGGGTGTACAATGGCAAAGAGGTCTTATTGGCCTTTTGGTTTTGTTGTTGTTATAGAATTTCTGCACCAGAGATAAACTTAGAACAAACGCATGATGTAAAGTTACACTTGAATGTATCTTTGCATTTGAAAGCCTAACACCAAAGATCTTTTCCAATGCTGATTTTTAAAACCCACTGCAGTAAGAGCAGAATGGAGTTTAAATTTTAAAGTGAAATATGAAAATAGTAAGTCACAGGCTTTATTTAACGTATTGACAATCACATAATTACACTGAAAAAATAAGCTTGAAGTTACAATTCTAGTATGGTGGTGTGTCTCACTATGTGAGTCATCCATGCTTCATTCAAATGACTGAGTTCTGTCTCCTGTTTGTCTTTCCTCCAGTAATTTTTTTAGTTTTAGAAGATGTAAAGAAGAAAATGTCAGTGCAATCATCTAGAACATTTGAACCTTTCAGATATAAATCTATGCTGCAGTGTTACTCTCTACCTGGAGAGGAATCTAAGTGACGATATAATGCATGCATCTTCCTCTGATGTGCTTAATCAGATAGTTAACATACTCTGCCTCACTGCAAGGAAATCTATAATAACTCTGAAGTCCTGATGTCCTTGGGGATCCCACTTCTCTGTTATGTCTATATGGAGAACCGTGAACAGTCTGTGCGAGATAACTCTCATGTAAAGTATTAATGGAAAAGAGCAAAAATGAGTAATAAGTATTACAGAACGTGGCTGGTATGGAGAACTTGCATTAGAATAGCTTGTTCTTCCATGCATCTTCTGGAAGAAAGACACAAGTTTAAAAATGTTTAGCCCTGACTAACGAGAAGAGAAAGATTCATAACCAGATCAGAAATGTGGAGCCTTTTGGCATGGGATTGGACTTACAAGTGAACAGGGAATGAATTATGTTTAAACTTTGAGAGTGTTCTGTTAAGTAATTCTGAAGTGAGGAAAAACAAGCTTACCAAGTGGAAAAAGATCTTTAAAAAGCAAAGCGAGAGAACTTTAGTTATTTTGCTAACATTTACTTCCAAGAGGAAAAGAACGAAATAGTAATTGTCAGAAGACTAAATAGCTACTGCCTCAAACATAGTATATTTTTAAAAAAAGCGTCTGTACCTATTGAAAAGCCTTGGTTTTAAGCCTTGAGTATATCTGATTAAAAAAAAAACGTGTCAAAGGTTGAAATTACTTGCAAGTTATGGATGAGATAGTAGTAACTCTTTAGAGGCTGTGTGTATACTATGGGGCTGTTCCCTGCCATGGAAACTGCAAGAAGGAAAAGGGAGGGTAGGGAAGATGGACAAGTAGCGTGTGCCTGGGTCATGTCTCAACCCCAGGATAAAACACAGCTTCCCACAGGAGAAGCTGGAAGAACTAAGTCCGCTGTGTAGGTGGTGTTACAGAGTCCTGTTCTTGAATACTTTGCATGCTTTGAATTGCAATAATATTCAGTAGTGGTTAAGGGTAGTTGGCATCTCAGAGAAGCGTGGCCTTTTTTGTGATTGAAATAAACAGGCGAAAGCACAAGGCCTGCTCTAAGTATAGAGCCCGTGAGTGGTCCTTTGGTACAATATGAGAATATTTATTACTTGATGTCATTTGAAGTGTTCAACACCCTTTGAAACGGTAATTACAAAGGAATACCCATTTTGTATACATACGCAAACATACATTGTATTAACATGTCTTGCTAAGTTTAAGATAAATAGAACTATCTCTATTTTTAACAATTGTGATGACACGTGCTGCAGATGGCCAAGTTCAAGACAAATATTACTACATACCATCCTGAATTTAACGAGATAGTTAAATAAAACTCTGATATGCTGATGATGTTTCATAATCTTTAAAAGGAAGACTTGAAGGAAAAGAAAATGTGTAGTTTCAAAGTATCTCCTAATGATTCATTTTCATGCATGTTCAATTCTGCTGGTCTTTGTGTATGCTGTTCTGTTTGTTCATAAATGTTGTCAGTACACTGTCTGAAACAACCATTAAAAGATATTTTAGTTTTATGTTATTCTTTTTATTGTTTTTTAGCATCCTGCTTGATGAGGAAGGACATATCAAATTGACAGGTGAACAAAGGGAAATTGCAACACCTGGATCTTTTCTGTTCATAATAAAATCTTTGCATTTTCTTTTTTTTT
>VZSZ01003430.1:184830-215370 GCA_013398815.1 Ibidorhyncha struthersii
ATTTTCTTTTTTTTTTTTTTTTTTTGGTAAAGCAATATGGTAAAGTAAGTAATTTTAACTGGTAGGTAATTTTGCTGTGCAGCAAACAGTGTAAATAGTTTGAAATAAATGAAATGTATAAATATATAAAAAAGATATATGCTTTACAAGTATAACTGATGTTATGGACCTGTGGTAATGCAGGGACGGGAGGAGAATTCTGTAATTCCCATATGTGTATTTGGGTATATGTACAAATGATATAAGCACCACATTTCACATTATGGTGAAAATATTAATCATGAGTGATTTACAACAAAACAAAACAAAAAAAAAAAAAAAAAANNNNAAAAAACAAAACAAAACACCCATTTAGAACTATTCTTTTTTTATTCCAGATTTTGGCTTAAGTAAGGAGTCAATTGATCATGAAAAAAAAGCCTACTCTTTCTGTGGAACAGTGGAATACATGGCACCAGAAGTCGTTAATAGACGAGGCCATACACAGAGTGCAGACTGGTGGTCTTTTGGTGTTTTAATGGTAGGTTTCTGGTAAATGTAAATAGTAGCAAAACTGTGCTTTGCAAGGTTTGGTGAAACAAATCAAACATTAAACTGTAAGGTGAGCTTTAAATGAATTCTAACTACTAAAAAAAGTTTAAATTATATTAAATTAATGACAATACCACAGAGTTTGGATCAAGAACATGGACTAGGTTTCATATCAACGCCAACAATATGCCATATTTTTGTTATTGTTGAATTGAAATATTATGCTTCTATTTTAGTTTGAATGTTATGGAAACTAATAGGAATACTAAAGTATACAGGAAAAACAATGTCTCTTCTAAGGTGGGGAAGAAATTTAGATCTAAATCTTAAATTTGAATTTATTCTTAAGTGGGAAGAAATGAGGGGTAACTTTCTAGTTAGTCCCCAGTGTAATTACAACTTAGTGGAATAATGACAGCTGTTGCTCTTGCACATCAAAATCTAAATGACACTGAGCTGATGAGGGATATAGTTGCTCAGTTGCTTATGGTGTTTCTGCAAAGTGAAGTTGCAGGGTCGGTGGAAATGATGTGTGTATCAAATATGGCTTTGGAAAAGAAAAATAGATCATGTTTGGTATTTTAGGAACGCTGAATGGCTTTTAATATTTATAATCTTTGTGTGCATTTTTGACATAAAGATTAAATAATTCTATTTTTTAAAGGAAATGTTTTTGTTTCTTACTGCTTCTGCTACATATGACTGTAACAGTATAACTAACGTGTGTGCTTTGTAGTACGAGAAGGACTCATGTCTGAAAATAAGTCATCCTATCACCTTTTAATCATCTAGAATGCTGTTGTGATCTGAAAACTGACTATGTAAAAGTAGCACCTGATAACTAAACTCTTTCCAGACAGACAAGGACACACACACCCCCTCTCACAACTGGACATTTTATCAGTAAGAACACAGTCAATTAAAAGTTAATTTGTTGTTGATAATCCAAACATAGTTAAACTTCAGCTTTACTTTATAAAGCTGGAAAACATAATTTCGTGCGCATAAAGTGCATATGTTAAAACTGAAAATTGCTGAAAGATGTTGGACGTGACTGGTGTAGCTTTCACAGTCTAAGTGCACTGCATTTTAAACACTCTGGCTTCTACTTTGAATAGAAAAATATGAATTTAAAGAGCAAATTATCTAGATTAGTATATGAAATACAGTGCATTTCTCTGACATTTTTGTTGTTTGCATTTCTAGTTTGCATGGTAATTTTCCTAGAAAATCTGTGTGTATCCACTCTTAAATAATTCTTAGTAAGAATCCGTTGGTTGAGAATTCAAGTGGTTGTTGGTGTGATATGAGTACACAGTATCTAGATGGAACAGAAATTATAGAAACGGAGACTAGAAAGGTATCTCAGCAAATCATTTGACCTCTTTTCTCCTGCTGCTAGACACTTAAGTATATTTGAACCATCCTTGAGAAGTATATTCCAATTTGTCCTTTCAAACAGTGGTTGTTTTAAGGGATGCCAGACACCTCAAAACATTGATTAAAAGTTTTCAGAAGCATTATGTATTTGTTGAGCTACTCCCCTGCTGAAATAAAAATGATAACTAGGGAAGGCCAATGTTGGCTTATTCTTAAAGTACTATCGGCCTATTCATGTTGGAATATAGTAGGTTTTGGGGAGGGACAAAGAACACGCGTGCTGAGTTGTTAATACAAGTGTGTATGCTTGTGACAAGTAGGAGCTTGCTAAAGAAGCTTTTCATTTCAAGCAAGTGTAAGCAAAACATGCAGCACTACAAATTTACCTTTAAAAAAGTTTTTTTTGCAAGTGCAGTTTGTGAAGATCATTCTGAAGTATAAACAAACAAAAGATTTATTTTTTATATAGTTTTGCCTCTCACATATTCCTGACAGTTGTCTTAAGAAGTGTTAAAGTTAAAAGTAGGGTATTTTCATGTTGACTTAAAATTTTAAATGTAAGTATCTATGTAAAAAATAATATTTAGAGTAAAAAGTATCTAGCAGTAGTGAAGAGTTTATAGCAGAGGGTAGTAAAAAATTTAAACTTTTATTTTAATAAAAAGGGGTTTAAAAGAATGCTCTTAGTGCAACTTCGTGCTCTTATTGTAGATCTAAGAATACTACTGTCACACATTATTCACTCCAGTTATCCATGTACATTTTTAATGCTTAGAAGCCTGAATGTTTGGGTCATACCAGAAAAGAGAAGAATAGAGGATACCTTGTGTTCAGGATGACTTAAGTTTGCATAAGCTTTTCAGAGGGTTCCTTATATAATTATTTTAATTTTGAAGGCTTTAAGCATATGCCATAAAATGTCATTAATCTGAATTGTTTTGCAATTCCTAAACTGAAAATCTCCCTCAGTGTGTTGGCTGCCGTGACTGCTGCCAGACTGCTTTCAGTACCTCACTTAGATCTGATACCCCTGCAGCATACTGCAGCTCAACAGAAGTGCCTTTATATTTATCTATTTTTACTCAGTCACTTTCAGAACAAATCAGTATTTTAACAGTGTCTGTTGCCTACTACCAGGCACTGTAGAATGTGCATGCACGTACTGTGTAGCTCTTACGTGTTCCTTCAGGCTTTATTTCCACTGTATGCATACAGTAACCACTCTTCATCATGCATGTCTTTGTCAATCAACTAACCCTTTTCCTCTTTCCAATGAAGGCTATGTACAAGCCAATTTTAAAAATTTTGACCTTTTTTAATTTCTCTGCATGAGGAGAAATCGTCACTAACTTTTGAAAGTGGAATCTTTTTCCCTACACCCCACCCTTTTGAAAATTAAAATACAGTTTTATAGATCAAGTCTTCCAAGAATAAACTTTTTAGGCGGAACTGGAACACAGAACATTATAGTCTATTCTAAACTGCTCAGGTAAAAGCATGCAAAGCGAGGTATCAATATAGGAAAATATTTTGCAGCTTTAAAAATGGCAAAGGCTGCTCTATGTTTATAGTAATTTAAATTGTACAATGAGAAGTTGTTTTGCACAGACTTGGTTGTTAACATGCATGAATTTTGGAAGGTTAAGATGCTAAGTAGTTTTGTCAAAAATTAGATTTTGTCCAGGTAATGTAATTGATGAAAGTTTTACTCTATACAGTTTGAAATGCTCACTGGTACTCTACCTTTCCAAGGGAAAGACAGAAAAGAAACCATGACTATGATTCTCAAGTGAGTACACTCTTATTTATATATCTCATCAGGTATTCTACAGGGATGCCCTCCGGGCTGCAATATCTAATTTCTACTCTTCCCTCATTTCCAAAGGTACTTGTAAATCCTCACTCCCTATTCCATACTATTAATTCCCTCTGCCACCTATCTAATTTGCCTTTCTATTCCTCCCCCACACCAGGCACAAAGAATTTCATAGCAGCTCCTTAATCTGTAATAATAACTTCTCCAAGCATATGATCTTTCCCATCTTATTTCCATAGTATTTTTAACTTTCTTATCCTTTTTGATAACCTGTGCATCTTTCCTTGTTGGTTTTTGGTTTAATTTTTTTTTTTTGAGAAAGTATTTTCTCTCTTTATCCTTCTCTCTCTCACCAGCTCCTTACCCCACTTCTTTATATTACTGGTGCTGCCAACAACTTGCTTCCCGGATACTTCCCCTATTTGCTAAAGTGTATCCTCCCTTATGTACTCTCCTATGACTTGCCCAAGCTCCAATCTTCCCCTTTGCTATTTCCAGTATAGATTTTGCATTAGCTATATTGTGGAAAATGCTTTCCTTCATGCAGTTAATATTCTTGGTTTTGCTAATGAAGGCCTGCTTTTTTTTTTTTCCTTGCTGATCCCCTATATATTCTCTGAAGTAATAAAACCGGTGACATAATTGTCCCGCTTTTGGGACTGTAGCCTAATGCTGTGCAAACAATTCTGTTTCCTCATGTCATAGTTTCACTTCTCTGTTTCCAGCCATTTTTTACTAATACCATTTTTTTTCCATGGAAGCTCGTAAGACCATTTTAATTATCTCATTTGTTTTCTGTTTCATTGTTTATCATTGTTCTTAGTCCCGTTACCACTTGTCTACTGATATATCAAAGCCAGCATTTCTTTTGCACCAGCAGCCTATTGTGAAAAGTAAATATATGAAATTCTTTCATATTTTTTCTAAGTAATTAGAAGGTGAAAACCACTAGAAAACATAAACTCATTCTTTTTCTTGCTTTTGCTTTCATAATGCGTTCATGTTACGTTATTCTTTGCCCTTGTTTTTCTTCCTCATCTTATATTTGCAAATGTATTTAGTGGTGCTAATTTCTTCTGCTGCCTCAACACCATGCCAATTCAAATCTTCATGTTGTGATTATTGAATGTCTTTAACTAAAAGGTTCTATCTGTTCACAGCAAGCGTAAACTCCTTCTGACCACTTCCTATTTACAAGAAGCTAGTCTGAGATAGTTCTGCTGCACTCTCACTTATTTCAGGAGCCATGTGTTTTTTCCATCCATGTCTCCAAGTCACATCTTTCTCTTCTTTTCTCTGCCTGCATGTGACTCCACTCTGTTCCTCAGCAGTATTTCCACTGTTGCTACAAAAATCTTCCGTATTTAGCTGCCATGTAGAATACCCTCCTTGACATTCAAACTACTTGCAGATTTCATCTGAGCATGTATCTCTAATTCCCTTTCCGACTTCTTTTCTCACCTTCTAGTTGTTGTAATTGTTACTAGTTTGAGAGCTGCACAAAAAATGTGGCATGAAGTAAAGAATTTTTACCCCTGTTTTAATGTTCTGTGCACTTGTGATTATTACATACATATTACCAACAGCAAAATAAATTTATATGAACAGCTGAAAAACAGAAAATATTTTCAAATCTTTTCTGATAAGTTCACATTTTTTGTCTGGCCCCATAAGAATGGCAGTATGTTTTCTTTTTATTTTCTCTATACTAGTAAATGTACTATATTTCTCCTTAAATTTTTCATAAAACTGTTTAAAATGGACATGTGTGCATATGAATATTTTCATAGGGTATTATTTAAGAAATACCGCTTTTCTTACCTTCTGTTCCTGAAAATCCACAGAAAATGTATTCTTCTTACAACACACGTTTTCCTGGGCTTTTTATTTCTCACATTACCAAGACGAGTTTTTTGTTTATTTTTGTGTTTTACCTAAAACTGAGAAACTCTGCAATTTGAAGAAATTGTAGTTTGCAGCAATAAAGTTAACTTTTTAAAGCATCTTTTCTCCTTTACGGAAGAGGTATGCCGTTGTCTTTGTCCATCAGGAACATCAGAAAAAAATTGCTGTCACTCATGTAGTTGTGTAACCTAGGACCTCTGAGGACCCGGTGATTCCCTTTTCTTCTGCTGTCTCACATGGCCAGTAAAGGATTTTGTGAAAGGTGCTCCTTCACGATGGAAAGGGAGCAACAACAGTTTTAATCTTTGTGGTTTGCACAAGGGCCTCCAGTTCACTCCACTGTGGACTGCAATACATACCAGTCCTCTAGAATTTCTTCTGCATATTCTGTTTCTGTTCATTGAGTCAATTCTTCATAAGATTAATTGCAGTTATGTTTTTGACTGGGTTTAGATTGTTCTAAACAGTTGACCTCTCACGTTGAACCTCCAGGGCTGCATCCTACTGTTGGAGCTGTTTTGGATTATAATAGGAGAAAGATTTCCACCCACTCCAGCACAGTCCTATCATATTTAGTTGTCTGTTCTTTGTCCTTCAATAACATGGTAAATTATACCATTGTGCTTCTGCAGACAATGTGTTCCTTGCTTCCTCCTTACAGTGTAGCTCTCTGATACTTTGCTGGGAGCAGAAATGACATCAAGTGAACATGCAATGAAATCACTGCATATAAAGTGCATGAGTAAGAATTCAGCTGCTAGTGGTGCATGGCAGTCAGGGAAGCATTGGATGGCCCACTGCCTGTGCTAATATCAAACAATCTGCTCGATTGGTGGTCTTGATCTGCCTGTAGCATGTTATTGAAGAGCACAAAGAAGGCAAAGTTTTTCAGATTTCATGACCACCACCCTGACTTCTTTAATGCAGAAAGAAATGGAAAACTTAGTAAATTCAAGTTTTAAACTAATGAATAGTGGATCAATGACAACATGCTGAAGTGATGGGGGGTGGACATCTACAAATAGCTAGAAGACAAGGCAAAACAGATCTTCTGCTTGAAACAGAGAAAGCCTGTGTCATGGATTGTTACAGAAAAATACAAGCTACAGGTTGAACGAAAGATGGATAAGAGGGAATTACATCCATCCTTACCATTATCGTGGCCATAAGAAAAAGTGAGACCTGGTAACATTGAGAGGATGGAGGTTCAACATTAAATGGGGAGGAAAAAAATAATGTGAGGACTACAAAACAAAATTAAATGACAGAACTACAAAAACTTAAATCTAAAAATTCAAGACTGGCAAGTTGGAAAGTAGTATTTGAAACGGATAGGGGGGAGAGCAAAAAGAAAGAAGGAAAGGAGTGGTCTTTTTCTATTTTTGCCCGCTAATCTTGCAAGATCTTTCCTATCTTAATTCAATTTCTATTTTCTAGCTTAGGTTTCCTGTTGTTTTGCTTGGGTGTTCTTGGTGTATGTCATACTGTGGTAGTTTTCTTATACCTTCTAAAATGTTTTTTATCTTACTGTTGGAGGGGATTTGCTTGTTTGATGTCATTTAGTAATAAATTAACTCAAAAGTGGATCAAAACACATTACAAAAATTTACAAGTTCCTAAACTGTTATCCAATAACTATTCTTTTCTACGTTTTTTTACCACCTCTTCCTCTACTTCAGTTCCTGAGTCATTACTGAAAATGTTATACTACTCAAAACAGGAAAAAAAACCCAGAAATTACACATTTACATGACTGACAGCACTTTTGCTCTGTTTCTGGTGTCTGAAGGCAATTTCTCAGTGATGCTATTTTGTTTGATATGGATTTGATGAATGACAAAGGACAGGGGGAATGCAGAGTTAGTTCTTCCCTAAATATGTTTGTATGCTATTAATTATTTTTGTTCTATAGGGCCAAACTTGGCATGCCCCAGTTCTTGAGTCCTGAAGCACAGAGTCTTCTGCGAATGCTCTTCAAAAGAAACCCAGCAAACAGATTAGGTAAAGTGTTTAGTGGAATATTTAAAATTTTATCACAATATTGATAACATCAATGATCATTAAACTGACTAAATACGTTTACAGTTTCTTGTGTAAATAGGCTTTGAAGTAAGAACATAGTTTGCCTGTTTGCTCTTCTAATGATTGACAAAATATTATAATTTCTGCTACTCATATGCCTAAAATTAATGCAGAAGAAATAAGAAATTTTGTTAGTCATTCTTTTGACTGAGAAGAAAACAATTAACAGGCATTTTTGTTCCTTACAAAAGGTGCAGGTCCAGATGGAGTTGAAGAAATAAAGAGGCATGCATTCTTTTCCAAAATAGATTGGAATGTGAGTATCTAATTCAAAATTAATTCATTAAATTTCTTAGTTACATGTTCAGTGGTGTCATAGAACTTTTTAATTCACTCTGGCTTGTGCATTCTCATCAGAAATTGTACAGGCGAGAAATTCATCCCCCTTTCAAACCTGCAACTGGCAGACCTGAAGATACGTTTTATTTTGACCCTGAGTTTACAGCAAAAACTCCAAAAGGTAAAAAGAGAAGAATTAAGCAATTTACATATTCAAACATTAGAAACCTCGTTCCTGTTCAGCTCATGTAAAGTGTCTTGTTCTTCCAGGTGTTGCTAGGCTAAATGAATGCTCACAGACAAGTATTCCATAGTTCATGAAAGTTTTTGTGGTCTTTGGCATAAATATATCACGAGGGACAACTGAGTTGTCCTATGTTAAAAATAATCTCCAACAACAAAACATATATATAACTTCAATCGTATTTATCTAAGTAATCTAATTTTTTCAATTCAAAAAGCTTATCCATATTTGTGTCTCTTTAAAGGCTATATTCTATGGCTTCATTTAATTCATGATGGTGACTCTGTGTACTATGTATATGTAGAAACTTATTCATTTCAGACTTTGGGTGCCAAAGTTCTGTTTCAGTGCAGTCTCTCTCTGCAGTTTTACACTGATCCATTCAAAATATAATAAAATTTTCATCTTTACAAATGTAGGGTGTTACCAAAATTTGAGTGCTGTATGTAGATATTTTCTGCCAAGTACTGTTTTTTGTATAATAAAATATTGTCTGACAGTAATGTGGTCTTTGTAGTCATTGATTATCAGTTGTGTTTCTGGATGGTGTATGCAAAACAACTCAGTAATTATTTGTATTTTGGTCCTCAGAGAAACTGAAATTTGCAGAAAATGTTTGTGTAGTTTATAGAATAAAGCTGTAGTTTATTTACTTTTCAGAGTAGACGTAATCTCATCTCTACGTTTTAAAAACTCTGCTTGTAAGTAGATGATGTGTTTTTCAGATTCGCCTGGTATCCCACCTAGTGCTAATGCACATCAACTTTTTCGGGGATTTAGTTTTGTAGCTATTGCATCAGATGATGAAAACCAAGCAATGCAGACAGTTGGAGTGCATTCAATTGTCCAGGTGAGTACATCTGCTTTAAAAAAAAAAAAAAAAAAAAAAAAAAAAAAACAAAAAAAAAAAAACAAACCTCAATAAAGCAATATTGCTGTCTCTTGGTGGAGGGATAGTTTCCTTCGTCACAGAATGAAGTACCATGACAAAGTCATGATCAGCTTTATACAAGAAAAGTAAAGACCAGATTATTTTATCCAGACAATGTAATGACTCTTTAATATCAAGCCATAATGACAAGGTGGAGGGGAATAACAGACATCTTGATCTTTTTCCCCTGTGCATGAAAATATTGTTTGATTCCTACAGTGCACTAAGAGGCACTGGAGTACAAATGTGAATTGTGTCTATATGTTTTGGACTGGTGTGTGTTACGGAAGCCCTGACCCAGGACATATTCCATCTCTCCTGAACCACTTTAATTTAATGTGCTAATCTGATATTTTGTGACTAATTTCAGTGTATCATGCAATTCAGTGTTACAGTATGCGTGCAAGCTTTGGCTTCTTAGCAGTATTAGGATGACTCCAGTACAGTCTCCCTTATTAATATGAGGTTGTCACTTTTGATAGCCTAATACAGTTGCTATTCTTATGTATTCTGTTACTGTCAGGACTCCTTATTTTTGGAAAACAAAGCTTTGCTTAGGTGCAATTTTTGTGTAAGACAAGAAAGGTGGACCTCATGCTAGAATGGGGGAGAGGCATGCCTTCCCTCCTTACGAGGCTGAGGTCATTCTAAAAGCATGCTTCAGCCTGGAGAGTTTGCAGCCAGTGGGGAAAAAGGCAGATGCATGTACAGGAAAGAAAACTGGAAAACCTCTGCAAAAATTATGTTTCTTCCTCCTCTTTCTGCTTTAAATAATTCTAATTACTGAGGAAGACTGAGTCATGGAAACCAACTGGTGATCTAAATTGTGTTGAAACCTTCTTATTGGTGTATAGGTAGGAATAAAAAGGTACACTGTATGATTTGGTTTGTTTATATTTTCACTCCAAGGATATTTTGCAAATGTCTAGAATTTTTAAAAAAACAGTTTATTCAGAACATGAACAGCTCTTGTATTTCTTTAATCCTCTTACATCTATAGTAGATATAACATGCTCATTTGTACACATTACCTGTTTCATGTATAACAAAACATTAAATTTCAAGGGGGTTTAGATCCTTCTTTTATTCTAAAGAAGCTGTCTGATTTGGTATATGGGTCAGAATGACTTCTGGTCCTGAAGTCTTGCTAAAAGTTTCTACAAGCTTTTTTCTGCTCCTTCTTTCCCACACAGTTTTGTGGATTAAATTCTTTCTCTTTGTATATGGTTTCCTTCTCTTATAAAAGTCTGTTTCTCTGCTGCCTTTCCTCTGTGCCCCTCAGCCGCTTCCTCACTCCTATTTCCTCTTTTCTGTGCTGCAGGATACCCAGATGGTTTCCTGCAAATGCTTTGCATCCTTTGCACAAACTCCTTATACTAGAACACCATTTCCTCCCCTTACAAGAATGAACACTTGTCCTTCTTTCAGCTTTTTATTTCTGTGAAAGGATTTTTGACTGCCATTCCGTGCAATTTCCAGTTAATCTGATTCTCTTCAGTATGTGTGAATTTTCCAGCTGGCATTCATCTATTCGGATAACAGAAACAGTGATGCTATTTTACCATTATTTTATCTTGTCTTCCGATCTTCTTTGTTTGGGAGATTCTATCTTTAAATTAATAAATCAGTAACCAGAAACATCATGTTGTCAGTTTCTAAAATACAGTGTGCATTATTTACAATGTGTCTAATACATAATTCATCTCATACTAATATCAAACAGAAGGTAGTGGCTATTTAGAACATTTTGACCTAGTACAGCCGTCAGTTTAAAATCTGAAGCAAATCACTAGGAATTCAGAAACTTAATATAAAAGTCAGTTATATATTTAGAATATGCATTAATTGATAATGTTATTTTGGTAGCAGTTGCACAGGAACAGCATTCAGTTTACTGATGGATATGAAGTAAAGGAAGATATCGGAGTTGGATCTTACTCTATCTGCAAGAGATGTATTCATAAAGCTTCAAATATGGAATATGCTGTGAAGGTAATTTGTTATAAAACACACCAACCCTTTTCAGGCTTCAGCATCATAGACATTGGGCATAGTCAATTTATTTGCCATAAAGAACATAGCAAATTAACATAATTTTTTAGTATAAAAAGATTTTAGATGCAAATGTGAATTATACTAATTGACCAAATAGAATATTTACTGGCAGATATTTATATAGAATTGCTATGGGGTTTGTTATCTATATGCTTGTTTGCGTGGTGGGTCTTTGAAACACCTATGTAATTACAGTAAAACTGATGAGAGTTACATGACAGAGTCTAGAAGGAAATGTACAATGAAAAGCTTACATGACTTTCCATATTTATTTTTTTTTAAAAAATGCTATTGGTTCCTTTTATGTAAACATAGTTACATATGGGGGGTTTGCTTCCAAAGTAGATTCATAAATTGTCAGATAGCTAGGAGTTCATAACACTGCCTAAGTCTGGTGTACCTTCCAGAATAAACTTCAGTTCTCTGTCTTTGCTTGCTGGTTTTTAACAAGGTTTCTAATGTTGGGTTTATGTTACTCTATTGGGCTTTCTAGCACCTTTTTGAAGGCATTAAATTCTTAGTTGAAATCAGTAGATTTCCCAGAAGTGGAATGATAAGTTTATCTTTTTGTCTTTCTGTCTAACACCGTGGAGCTGAATGGTTACTATGAAAACAGGAGTATAGATTAGCAAACTTTAAACGAAAAAAAAAAAAAAAAAAATCCTGTACTGTCTGGCAGTTCTCTGTTTTAATTGTTCAACAGTTTACTACTCAAATATGTAAAATCCAAAGATAAACTATATTTTGCTGCATCCTTGTACACAGATTGTCTAATAGAAACCCTCCAATTTCAATTTGGTAGTTACATACTTGTCATTATTCTGGTTCTGGCCAGGAGCAGATTTGATTTCTGTGCTTGCAATTTGAAATAATTTCTTGAAACTGGAAGAAAGTACTGGCATAGCTCTTAATTCTCTAAGCCATAACCTTTATTGTGAGGATTGCCTTGCTTTTCTGCTGCCTCTGTTGTGGCTTTTTCCCTCAAAGAATCATGAAAAGAAGAATAAAGGGATCAGCATCCAATGTGTTACAATGGTGCTGTTAGCAGTAAAGGCTTAGGATGTCAAGAGGAAGAAGGGGTAAGATAGAGACGGAGAATACATTAGAGGAAATTCTGCAGTTCAGAAGGAGAGGGGAAAAAAGGAAAAGAATAAGAACACGTTTTAAGTAGGGCAAAATAATGTTTTGCTCGTTTGCACATGGAGAACTTCAGAGTCTGATAGCAAGCCTCCAGAGATTCAAGTGAACTTTCATAACAGAAGGCTGGTCTGAATTAACTCTGAGAAATTTTTCTTTTTTCTTATTTTTGGTTCCCTTACTTGCCTGCTTTGTCTTTTGCTGCGCAAAATATTTGTTTGAGATTAGCTTTGTGAAAATCAGTTCATTAGCATCGTCAAACCACTATCTCATGTCAAATTAGGAACTTCCTATTGTATTAAATGGTGGGTGACTGAAGCCTTATCTACTAAATAGCCTTGCATAATTTATTAAAGCCTGAGGGATCAGATCACTTCTGCAAAATTGTTTTCAACTGAGAGACTTTTCCATGGTTTTCCTAATTTTTTTGCTTTGCCTTGCTGTTCCAATTTAACAAACTTTGTTTTGGTTATAATCCATGCCCTTTACCAACAACAATAAATACTGCCTATCTGTTTATGCTAGTAAGCACACTAAAGTGTTACGCTATATAATATTCACAAAAAGAATTATGCCTATGTGTCTATTTGCTCTTATAGATCATTGACAAGAGTAAAAGAGATCCAACAGAGGAGATTGAAATCCTATTGCGCTATGGACAGCATCCAAATATTATTACCCTAAAAGATGTAAGTAGTGTGTCAGAGGCATCCTTTAGTGTATTATAATTACATATCACTTTCTAATTTGAGAGATGACAAACTGTATGTTTTAGATTTATGTTACTGTTTTTCAGTATTTAAAAATAAAACAATGTCCTAATGCAATTTATTCAACAATATCAAATTTTTTACTGAGGTGTCTCATTGTGGTCTTTTAAAGATGCTCGTATTTTGGTACAACACAATCCTAAGCAGTCAAATAATTCATCCTTCATAAATCCTAGCACAGGAATAATTCATTTAACATTGCCTGTATTTTTAAAGGAATGCATGAGTCTTTTGGTTGCTGAGTTAACTTCTTATCTACTTTACATTCGTCAAAAAAAAATTTGAAGTGCATTATTACGTAACTGAGAACTCGCTGTTTGAGATAACTACTTTAGGTATTGTGCTTTCATGGATAGTAATGAGTGTAACTCAGTAGCAGACAAAATATTTTCATATCCCTGGTCATCACTTTTCTTTACCTAGTATTGTTATCTGGTCTTTGTGTGGAACATTATCTAGCTTTTTTTTTTCCCTTGTATTATTTGCTCTGACCATGGAATCACTTTGACCATGAAAAGCAAAGAGTAACATAAGTTGGGAGGTAGAGGTTTTTCATAGAGAACAGTAAATTCTGATGATATAACAGAAAAAGAAAATTGGCTTGCTTTCCTTGATTATGCATTAAAGAGGATTAAAAATTAAAAAGGCACATGCTTAATGATTGACTTAGTCTGCAGGAAAGTATTTTGGTCCCCAAAACCAAACCTCAAGCAAAAAAGCTAACCATTTACAGGAAGCTGAGCTCAGCTGAAGGGAGATTCTCAGACATTTTGGAGTCATTAAAACAGTAGCTGGTAAATACTGTGGAGATGAGTACTAGAGAACTCTGCCTAAAGGTCATCTTCTACTATAATCTGTCTTCACTTTATCAAGTTCACTTTCTTGGGAGAACAAAGTAAGTCAGATACACAAGGGAGCCCACCATGGAGCTTACTTTATGCAAGCCAGATACCATAACGACAATCCCGCTTTCTGTTTGTTTTGCTTCATGTGGTTGGACAGTAAAGCTACCTGAAAGCAATTATGCTAACACAGAACCTGCATCAGCATTCAGGTTGCTTTTAGTGCTGCATGCTAGGTTTATGTGTTACTTTAATTCATAACAGAGGTGGTGTTATTTAAGCAGGAAGACAAACATAAGGAATGTGAGTATTTACCTGAATTTAAGCATTATGAATATTTTTCACTGAGAGCAGAGAAATACAGGCAGCCTTGAAAAGTTGCCATGTATGCTTAATCATTCTACTTTGTAATTAAATGTTCATCATAACCAGTCTTCCAGTAGGAGCCATCTTTCACTCACACCAACAGTGATACATACGTAACAAAAGGAGACGAGAGAAAAAAAAAAAGCCTTTAAGTCCCCAGAGGAAGAGAAGACAGTAAGCTGTAATTCTTACTTATTTCTACTTCAGATCAGTTCCTCAAGCCCCATTTATGGAAGTGCGTCCAGTGTAAGGAAAGAGGTATAGGACTTATATGTATTAGAAACATGTATAGTATCTACTACTGTAAAAATTTAACGTTGTTTTCATTGTCCTATTATAGATGCATGGGGCAGATCCCACAATATAGTGGTGTGCTATTACAGATTTCAGAGAAAAGAATAAGGAGTACTTGGCCTTCAGGCCTCAAACTTATCAAGAGCACCATGTGTTATAAAAATGAAACTCACTGTGGATTTGACTCCATTTTTCACTCAGTTCCACACCAAAATTTAAATGTTTCTATTTTGAAATGCCAGAATAAAATGTTTCAGCATTAAGTGAATGTCTTTGGAAATTATTATTCTACAAGAAGTAATTTCTTCTTTTCTTGTATTTCAAGAATAAATACAGTAATATTGGAATTTATCTTGGGATGTAAATTTTCATTCTTTCTCAGCCTTTTTATGTAATTTAATTCTGAAGGTGTTTGGATTGAAACAATGGATATTCAAAACACCAAATTCTTTCTGAAATGCACAGTCCTCTGGGATTTTTCCTTCTGATTGTTCTCAGTGGTATTTTTCAGTTACACAGTATATAAACAAAAGAAAGAGCTATATTGTGCTAAATCAGATGTCCTTCTTATCCAATATCCTGCCTCTGACAGTGGCCATTAGTGGATGCCTAGGAAACCATGTAAGAACGGAGGAAGCACACAGCTTCCAACAAACCATTACCTTGAAACTTCCTGTGCCAGACCATTACATATATTTTACCCTTTTTTACCTATTAGCTACTGTTCTCTAACAGAACTTTTGTCCTGTTTTGAGTTATTTAAAGCATTGGCTGAAAAATCTTTTCAGAAGCATTTTAGGAACCTGAATACAGTATATCCAGTCTCCCAGTCCAAGTGCTTATTTATGAGTTCAATAAAACTCCTAATATGTATGTGAAATGTTATTTTGCTTTGCAAAAAAGGTGTTCTCTTTCTCCATTACATTATATTTTGTTCATGTGCCTACATCTGTTTATCGATATAGTTTCTTCCAGTTTGCCTGGTAGAGAAGACATCCTGACTGACCTATGGCACGTGCTAGGAGTTCATTTTAAAAACTAGCATCACATTTATGATCTCCGCGTAATGCTGTGCACGTAATTGGGAAGAAAACTTCAACAGTATTTATTCAGTGCAAACTACTAAATTGATAGTACCATTAGATAAATCCAGGCCAGATGGATGGTTTGTTTGGGGTGGATTTTTTTTTTTTTTTGGCAGGCAGACAGGACCGACAAGGGGTAGCAGATAAAATAGTAATCAAATGCAAATTTTGCTTGAATGCCTCCTGCAGTACTGAGATATGTGCGCTTTATCATGTTAAATGAAATAAGCTTATTTCTTCATGTTATATCAGGATTAGAGGGAGCATGCCTGGTAAAAAAAAAAAAATAATCTGAAATGCCAGTTCAGTATCTAGAATTAGATAATTCTGGGGTTTAATACTGTATAATATTTAAAGTCTTGATACAAACACATTCAGATGATCAGTCATTTATATTTCATGGGGGGAAAATTGCTGTTAAATGAGAACATGGAAATCTGTCATGTCCTTAAGATCATAAGCTTGTAAAGCCTGCAGAATTATTTCTTTAACGCTCTTCCTCTTTTTTTATTTCCTGAGAAAATAAATCCTTTTACTATAGTTCAGAGCACCAAAATTTCTAAGCTTAGGACTTCAGTAGCCTGTATTTCTCAGGTAGCTTAAGACAAGGAAGTTGGGATCAAAACTCTTTATTTAATTTACCTGATATCTATTCCTAAATTTATTTTACTACAGCTTGGATAATTATTTCTACTTAAATACAAACTAGGTTTTATTTCACATATAATACTGAAGAGAATGATTCCAACATCACCATAAAAAATAAGTTGAAATAATAATAAGGGAACAGAGTTCATAAAAGATTTCACTAAAGCAGGAACTGCTTCCTGAATTAAGTTAAAACCCCAAGAAAGTGCAACTGAAATGAAATGCTTAAGTATACCTAAAAATATGGTTTGGTGTAGTTCAGTCTGTAGTGCCCCCTGCTGATAATAGAAATAAGTCTCATCCAGTGTTTCCCTAAAAGTTACAATCCATGCAAAAATTAAGCCATTTTCCATAACTAGAAGTGACCGCTAAAATATACATATTTTATTAATTGTAGATTTTGGTTTAGGCTTTATGCGCGGAGTAATGAATAAGCTGCAGGCTTTTGTCATAGCAGCTTTGTGTGCATTAACTTTAGTGTTCACAGAGGCTATTTGAGGTGGACTAAGATTTTTTTGTTTGTTCAGCTGGAATGATCTCTGTTCATATTTGTAATTTGGTGCAATAATTGCTTCTAGAATTAGCTCTGGTTTTGCCTTAATTAGACTAGTTTCCATTTATTACTATTTCTTAATTTCTCACGTATCTACTTCAATTTGTTTCAGTAAAACTATGTGGGGGAAAGTACATGTTATTCATCTTTTTTGTCTTTAAATGCTTACATGCCAGTATTTTTATGTTGTTTCATTACTGTACTGCCTTTTTGTAGAAGGTTTTGTGTGCATTTCTGAAGATGAACAATGTTTGGTTAGTGTGTGGGGTGAGAAATATGGGAAAAATAATTGAAGAAAACAGCTTGTGGATGCACCTGCACTATCTCTGTGCATTTCACAGGAAGATAGCAGAGAATAAATATTTTGAAGTTTACATCTTTATGTACATTTGCAGGTGTATGATGATGGAAAGTACGTATACGTAGTAACAGAACTTATGAAAGGAGGAGAACTGCTGGATAAAATTCTTAGGCAAAAATTTTTCTCGGAACGAGAAGCTAGTGCTGTTCTGTTCACAATAACAAAAACGGTTGAATATCTCCATGCACAAGGGGTAAGTTTTCATCTCGGACAAAATGCTTATAGATGTAAATATTCTTTTCCTTCAGAAGTATAAAATCCTATCTTGATATGTTCTTCTGTGAGGTAATTGGGTAATTTTTGGTAAATAATTAGGTTGCAGCAGGAATTTGTGTTGAAATCAAAACATTCCTCATCAGCTGTGTAGATGTCTAGATAAAGGAGATGATGAAACTGTTTGTCTTGTCCTGCATGCAGTCTGTCAGCAGTCCTGTGGAATATGCAGATGATGACTAATAGATAGGGTATGAGAGGAAGCAAGCCAGGAAGAAGTGCTAGGACCAGGGCTATTGCTTAGCCATGAGACCTAATGTAATTCTAACCCCACCCTGTGATAGACCCTGAAAAGTTATTTTCCACCTATCACACTTGTAATTTCTTCCACCTTGGTTTTGAAGAACTTGGTTTATGACTTTATGAACTCCCGTGCCATAGGGTCAGGAAGTTGTAGTGGACTGTTAGGAGACAGAAAATTAATGCTTCAGGAAATTAATTTGGAGACAGAGGAAGTAGTTCAAAGATAGAGAAGGCAAGTGTGACAATTACATGGCAAGAATGACAAGTTGTATTGCATTTTTTAAGTAAAGGGGGACAGAGAAAAAGCGGTAAGTAAGGATGTAAGGAAAAAGTCAAGATGGTAACACCTAATGTTACTATCCAAGAAAAGCCACTTCAGAATGAAGAGTACTCAAATTATTTTAAGAAAAAAAGAACAATTTAGCACACACGGCCATTTCTGGGAGCTATTACTTCAGAAAACTTAAGATACATCAGATAAGTTTGATCCTATTTTGTGATTCATCGCTTTCTTCAGTCACTTGCTCATGCGTGTGTTTTTATTTGGGCATCTGTGCACAGGACTAGAATCCTTGGCCAGCAGCATCCACAGGAATTATGAATAAACCTTGATACCTTCTGTATGGAAATATAAATAATAGAATAACACATATCATAACTTGGTTCGTTCTTATCACATGCGTGGCTGGAAAAAGCTCAGTGTCCTTGCGTTAAGTAAAGGATTTTAGGGGATTTTTATTTGCTTCTTTACTGTAGATCTTTGTAAATATCGGCATTTTAACTTGCATTAGATCACATGCTCTTTGGAACTCTTACTTTTGGAAATTTTCGGGTTGTCTTACGTTAAGTACACTTCCACATGAAAAGTGGCCATATATGTAAATAGTGAGCAATTCAGTAGTCTAATTTTTTGCCAGGAAGGGACCTCCCTGTATTCAGTGGATTTTCCTTTTGTAGCTCCTTTGGACACCAGAGGAGCTCATTTGAATATGGTATTAGGTAATATTTGATTTGACAGATTCAGAATCCGTGCGCAGTCTCCATGACTCCTCCCAGAAGGATTTTCCTCATGGACATTCATAGGATACTTTCGAACTGAAAAATTAGCTAAGCAGGGAATTAAGTCCTCCTCTTCAGGGTAAGCAGTACTTCCAGCTCTCACCCAAGCCATTCTAAAAGTTTTAGGGCCAGCATAAAACAGTTAAGGGTTGGCACAGCAGACAGTATAAAAAGAATAAACAAGAAGTATCATGTCATCTGGGAGCAGAATACTTCTGCATGCTGGTAGATAATTGAGACTGCTAATCAAAAAAATGATGCTAAGAAATAAATAATTGAAATATCCTGTATATTGTTTTGCTCTTTTCCACTGCTCTAAAATAAAATGTTATTTCTGTGCAAAATATCAATATAATCTAAACAATCTGACACCTTTATAAAATTCACGTTTGGGAAAACAGCTTAATACAGGAGGGTATTTTATTTATTCTTTGATATAGATATGTTGACTGCTTAGGCATGAGTGTTTAGATTTGAACTAGACTGTTACAGTTGGGAGCTGCTTCCTCTTCTTCCAAAAAAAAGTACAACTCGAGCAGAGTGGTTATCGAAGCAGTCTGCCAAATCCCCAGCTCTGTGCTGCTTCCGTTGCCCACCTCCTCCTTTCTACGCCTTTTAGGATCTATTTTTAAAAAAAAGAAACCACAAACTAGAATAAAACTGGGGTGGGGTTTTTTTTCTCTCTCTTGGAGCACTAAAGGATGTTTCATTCATTACTTAAAGAAAAAGGATTCTAATCTATCTAAACACCAAAAAATGAGTGCTATCAGGAGCTGGTTCTCTCCTACACTGACATCTCAAGCCAGGATGTTCCCCTTAACATCTACTGTTCCAATGCAAATTCTCTAATACCATTTTGTATATTTCAGCTTACAAGGTGCTTATTTCCATAATTTTAAGTATTTGTTCTGTTGAATTTCAGAATTGCAATGTATTTGCATGCTGAAAAAGCCTCTACTAAATAGATTACTGTGTTAAATGGCTTTACAATCTGCAGATCCTCTGCAGTCTTTTGCTTCTTGGTCTTTTATTACCTACTTTCCTGAAACACTGCTAGCTTTCTGGAAGAGTGCATAGAACTTCTGATTCTGCACATCACTTACTTGCAGGAGTTTTGGGGTATCTTTTCATTCCAATGTGATTACCTTCTTGAAATGTTTCACCACAGTCTTTTCCAAGAGGAAATGAGTCTTCCATTCAAATTTAACTGTGAAAAGCTGTGTTTAATATTAGTCAAATACATAGGACAATCAGGAAGATAAAGGCCTTCATTGCAGGTCTATTTAAATATTTAAGGAGGACATTTGGATCCACTGTACTGTCTTACAGCAGTGTATAACCTTTTCCTTACAGAGAATAAAGCCTCTAGAGACTTTAGGCTAATTTGTCTTGTGAAGAAAATATAACAGGTCATCTGATTTGATTTCGACGACTGTCCTTGCGCATTCCAGGTTTTATTAAGGCTTGTTTATAACATAACTTCAAATAAGATCAGATTCATTTTGCCAGAGCTTTGGCAGCTTCTACGTTTTTTGTCAAGCATTTTATTTCTCAAGCCCCTACAAAACAGCCACTTGGGAACCAGTACAGGCTTTTCTTGACATGCCAGTCCATTAGGAGAATACCTCTTTGATTGTTGTTTTTTGGGAGAAATGTATTAAAATTCCTTCTTAATCAGACCTTAAATGTTTGCATGGAGATTAATTCAGATTATCTGAATGAAGAGAATGGAATATAAGGGATTACTCCAACAGTAACTGGTGTGTGGTTACATAGCAGGGTGGCACATCAGCAGCTACGGACATCCATGACTCTAAAAGATATTCCTAGCCAAAGGTTCTGATTTAAAGAGCCTTGTAGGTGTGCATGTTAAAATAGAAAATACATCTATTCACCCATTAGAACAAGACATCTGGTAACTGTCTATACGAATAAACTTGAGGGGATTGGGATGTCTGGAGGGGGCTTTATAGGAGTTCCCAAGTTAGAATTGGAGTACTCTAGACACAGCTGAGCATCAGAATAGTGAAACTGATGGTAGAAGCTTGAAATCTGGAAACTTGAAATTAAGTAGCAGAATTGATAATTATAATATAAAGCCTTTCCTATGTTTAGCTTATTGTATTTAGTGGTTTGTTTTATGTTTTTAGGTTGTTCATAGAGACCTGAAGCCTAGTAATATTCTTTATGTTGATGAATCTGGTAATCCAGAATCAATTCGAATTTGTGATTTTGGCTTTGCAAAACAACTACGAGCAGAAAATGGTCTTCTGATGACTCCATGTTACACAGCAAATTTTGTTGCACCAGAGGTAAATACCAGGACAGTTTATATGCATTGATTTATTTTGATGGGATTTTTTTTTGCTAGTTAGATATTTGTTTCGTTCTTGTGTAACAAGTGAAATCACTTTATAAACACTGAAATTTTGATTTCTCACTATTTCTATGACATAATCAAAGCATTTCCAAGCTTTTTTTTTTTTTCAGAAAAAATATTTGTCTCCCTCAGGTTTTAAAGAGGCAAGGTTATGATGCTGCATGTGACATATGGAGCCTTGGTGTTCTACTTTACACCATGCTTACTGGGTAAGGGTAATTTTAGTTTGCTTTGCTGTAGAGTAATAAACCAACATAAACAAAAGAATAATACATGTAGGCCCATTGTTGAAGATGTTTCTATTGAGGCACTAATTAATCTCAACTTTGGCTTCAGTGTGGGTAGAATATGCTTTGCCTTTAGTAGAATCCAAGTTTTCAGACAGTGATGTGAAAAATTCTTGGTGTCTTATGTCTCATCTATTTTAGATGTTTAATTTCTGCTTTTATGGTGATTTAGGAGTAAGAATTGATTGTTTCATGTGAAAATGAGCTGATTAAGCAGCATGTATGTTGAAGGAAATACATGTTGCAAATGTAATTGCAATGCATTGAAGCATGACTATGTGCAAAATTCAGCCACTGCATAGTTTGAAGTGATGCAGTTAGGTTATAATAAATGGTATAGAAATGCATCTATATATGCAACAGAAATTAACTGTATAAAAGATGATGAATAATAAATTCAACTGTAGTTCCACCAGCCCAAAAGATAGTTGCTGTTGCACCTGCGAAATAGATTATCCTTTTCTGCTGGATTATTCAGATTCCAGCTTTGGTTAAAAGTTAACACCATCAGAGACACTATGGCATTTTAAAATAAATAAGTGAAAAACGTATTTGGTTTTGCATATATCTCTCTTTTGGTTGTGGATATTCTGGTAGCAGCAAGAATGCTTATAGTGAAGCAAGGAAAATTGCTGCACCTTCCTTTCTCTAGTATCAAAACAACGTTTATTCTTTTTCAGACTCATCATAAAGTCTTCACATTTAATTTTATAATTTTATTACTTCATTAAAATATGAAGGCTTTAGGACTACTTTCTGTAATTCAGGAACCATCAGTACTTAGACTGCTATAGGAAAAATCTGGTTTTCAGAGCTGATATAGAGGGAATACATACGGTAAGAACAGATCTGTAGTCAGTGCTGTGCATTTTCATGTGTTAAGAATAATTCCTTTTTAAAGCTATTTGACTATCTGTTGCCTATAATTATGTTGAACTCCCTGAATATTATCATCAAATTTATAATAACTATTGAGGTCCAGGTTATGAAAGTTATTAACACTGACTTTGGTTAAATAGCTACACTCCTTTTGCAAACGGTCCAGATGATACCCCAGAGGAGATTTTGGCCCGAATAGGTAGTGGAAAGTTCTCTCTCAGTGGTGGTTATTGGAATACCGTTTCAGATACAGCTAAGGCAAGTACATTTACTTTGTCCTTCGCGGGATGAGAAATGGATTGTAATGTAACATGTTGCTTATAATGTATATATTATATATGATTGGCTAAGTTCCACCCCTTGTTATTGTTATTTTAAAATACTGATCTGATCATTTATGTGCCTAGAAGTTTGTTTCCTACTTATGATCGTTTCATGTTTCAACAGTCGCTTGCATGTAGGAAGAAAAAGAGGTGTGCCTTGTACTATAACCATTAACAAGTCTCCTTAGAAATATAGTGTATTTTATCAGTATTGACACACATGCACAACCATCCATGATGAGAAATGCTGTAATAAAACTTCATATGGAAGCGCGACATTCAAAACCATACAGGTAGTCTGAATCAGGCTACTTAAGTGTGCAATATCTTATGCCCCTTCTGTGTAGCTATGGTGAAGTGCTACATTTTTCCAAAAAAATCTTTTACATATGTTGTGCTCTTTCTTGCTAACTGATTTTTTGATGTGTTTTCTAATGTGCTGTTCTCATAACCGTTTTCCCACAAATCATGTCATTCATTTGAATGACAAATCAATTGGTTAGAATAACATGTTTACACTAATCTGGTAGCATTAGCTTTTTTTTCCTTCAGTGCCATTCCGTTCAGTTGTACTTGGGACTCTAGAATGAAACAAAACCTGTCAGCTATGAAAAAATCTTAGATTCCTTTTTAATACTATCTTCATGTTCAAATCCTTAATTTGAACTAGAAAACAAATAATGTTTTATATGAAAATGTCCAGTATTGCTAATGTATCTTAAATCCAGTTGTAGTCAGCTAAATGTGTTTCTCCACAGGTAATTGCTTAATGTAGAAACATTATTTATGTTTTACCCTTACTGACTGACATCTAAAGTCATTTATAAAATAATACGCCGCTGTATAAATTTGTTTTCAACATCTTGAGTATTTTATGCAATTCTTACTACTATAATTTGAAAAAGATAAAATAGAAGCTGAAAAGGTAGTAGAAAAGGATGTACCAAAATGAAGCTTGAAAATCTTTCCAGATGTCAAGAGCCACTTCCATGTAAAGAGAGTAAATAGAATATGGTGTTTCATCTCAGCAGAGATTGACATAACAGACAAAAGAGATCATTTCACTGATGATACAAAGAAGGAAAGACTAATTCCTTTTTTCACATATGATGATTTTATTAGGGAAATCAGGAATCATTCAAATAATAGATTCTGCAGAAGGTAAAAAAAATGAAATACCTGCTCATGTGGCTCACAACTTCATTGCGAAACAACAATGAAAAGTGTTTGAGAAGGGGGGGGAACAAAAATATAAGCAGCAAAATGAGTTCAGAGGGGATGAGATAAAAATCATTAAGCGTACTTTTACAGCCAGCAGGAGTACTAAAATTCAACCTTCAACTTACACAGTTGTCGAAAGATTGTTAGACACTGGGGAAACATGCAAAGGGAAAGATCATCTATATTTTCTCAATTGTTCTTTTTTCAATACTCATTTCTTACATATCTGCTATTTGTCACTGTTAAAAAAAAAATAAATGTACTGGTATAGTGGGACCTCTACTCTAGCCCAATGTACATACTTTTATATTTGTATATTTTCTCTAACTTAATTGGATACTTTCCTGTTATGTCACCAAACATCCATTGAGTCATATAATTAAAAGATACAGTGTTAACATTGCGGGCAGTTTTTCATCTGTTTCAAACTGACATTATGAGCATATTTTTATACTACTAAAATCTTCAGGTTTGAACTGTAATCTGTTTTAGAGCTGAAGTTTTACTGTTACTTGCACTGACTCTATGTATTATTGACAGGACCTTGTTTCAAAAATGCTTCATGTTGACCCCCATCAAAGATTGACTGCAGCCCAAGTTCTTAGTCACCCCTGGATAGTTCACTGTGACCAGTTGCCTCAATACCAGCTGAACAGGCAGGATGCTCCCCATTTAGTGAAGGTAAGTAGATATTTGTTAAGCTTGGTCTTTAGCCGAAATTAGTGTAAACAAGAGGATTTTAAAAATAAAAAAAAAAGTTACTGTGGCATGTGTTTCCTCTAAATACTATTTAAAAGTTGTTATGACTGGGAATTGCACTAAGCCATAAAGTCATGGAGAATAAATTGAATACATTTGAAAAAGACTTTCATTTTCTTAGGTTTGAAATTTATTGGACTGACTTACACTGGGAGGCTTAACTTCCTTAAGAAACCAGCATAGAAGAAATCATTCTTCTGGTAATGAAAATGTTGTCAGGTGACTACAGGGGAGCTGAAAAATAGTTTAGCTAATTTTACAGTTTCAGAGGAGGTTAATCATCAGTGACTAAAAGAACACAGTATACTTCATGATCACAGTATAAGCTAAAAAGGAGTCAAAAAGGCAGTGTTAGTTAAGATGGTATTGTGCATCTGTCTGAAACACAATCTGGTTTTGACCCTCAAACTCTTTCACTTTGAACAAAGAGAGCGAAATAAAAAATAATTGAATTCTACTTCTCTGTATTCTACCCTGTCTTCAATTCTACATCCAAGAATCTCTGCCGTGCAACATAAAAAGGATCTGACGAATGTAATAAACACTGTCTCTGAGTCAGCTATTAGAAATGTCTAGCATTCAAAATCACAGGGGGAAAGAGAGGGCTGTTCTGATCCCACAGCTCACAACTTTCTAACGTTTGGGGGTTTTTTTAAATCTTCATGTGCTGAATAATGTGGGCGATTTTTAAATATTTTGTTAAAAACTGAAATGGTTATATAAGTGATAGGCAGAGACAGCCCACCGATGGGGTTTCACTCCCCAACTATTTCACAAAGCATGGAGAGAGAACTTAATTTAGCAATCTGGGTTTGTTTTTTTAAGCAAGGTAAAATTGCTTCAGATTGATGTGAAAACTATTTATTACCCTAAAAAACATTCACTCCAAACACTGCTGGTCTTTGAGTAATGCAGTGGTATGTTTCTGTTTTGTAGATGAAAGTAGACTGGAAGTTAAAACTTGTTCAGAATCTCTGGCACTTAGCACTGTGTGATCTCTAGTGTGTGCGTCAGTCACAGTGTACTACTCTTGGTTTTTCTTCCTCTCTGCCCCACAGGGTGCAATGGCAGCAACTTACTCTGCTTTGAATCGTAATCAGTCCCCAGTTTTGGAGCCAGTCGGCCGTTCTACTCTTGCTCAGAGGAGAGGTATAAAAAAAATTACCTCAACAGCCCTGTGAAGTGACCTCAACCAGATATTTGGTACCATGGCATAAGATGATAGCACAAATCATGGCGACAGGTAGCACATATCTGACAGATACCTGCAAGCACACTCTGTCCCAGCTGGTACCTATAATGCTGCTGCTCCTGCTGCTGCTACTGCTTTCATCTATTCTCGCTTTAAACTGTTGATGGCAAGTTACTGATCTTACTGGAGCTTCAAAGGGAGTGACAAGTGGAAACACAATGAAAACGATCATGTTCACGATTAAATAAACCAGAAGAATTATGAATGCCACCTCTGTCAAAAATACACTGAATAAAGCACTCTGCACCACATAGCATTATTTTTATAAGGAATATTTTTTGTCCCCTAAGATATTCTTTGTTACAGGTAGAGATGGACAGTTTATGTTAAGCACTTAGCTTAAACAATCTGTTTATATTAGCACTATATACTTTGTGCCATCCAACATTTTGTATGTTTTTGTAAACAGTTCACAAGCAGTACATTTCTGTGCTGTTTTCTTTAATGTATACATGCCTTGTTTTACTTAGATATTATTAATCATTTTGACAATTAAGTCTGATTAAACAGTTCACCTGGGTTAATCAGTATTGTTGGACAGCTCTAAAAGAAGCCTGACTGTTAAACAGCTATTGAATGTAATACTATGAATATGTATTTCTCCTTGCCTATGTCTTTTCTACATTTCCATGTTTTTGACGCTGCATGTCATGTTATGAAAATCAGGATACTGTTTATAGTATTCAAAATTTAAACAGTGGCTCTCTCACCATACTATATATACAATAGGTAATATAACCCAGAGAAAAAATAACTTTCTCCATATCTCACTCTGTCTTTTTTTTCCCCCTCCCCTCCCTTTTATTCTCTCCCATCTAATCTCTGGACTCAGGAATCATTGCTAAATACTTTCTGATAGAGGACGTTTCTATATTGTTTATTCTTATAATCCATTGTTAATATTTTATCTCTATTCTGTGACTTTGGTTTGAGCTGCAAAGGATTTGTTCAGTGAATGTTGGCATTACAAGAAAAAAGGCAGCATTGAAGATAAGCGGACAATATGTTTTGCTTTATAAGCAGAAGCCTGCAAAAAGTAGGTTTAAACTGCATTCATTGCAGTTGCAAAACTGATGGATCTAATGTTCTGTCAGTTATTTTCTGATCACTTTAATTGACAGCCAAAGCAAAGCGAGAGGAGAGTCATCCAGATCTGTCTGTGGTTAGAAAAGTGTCATTATAATTTACCATGAAAATAGTGTTGTCCCAGTCAGATAAAACAAAGCTGTTCAGAGTGAGCACTCTCAATTTTTCCCAGATGGAAGCAAGTTTGTAATGAGGGTGAAAGACTCGTTTTAAATACTTATATAAACTTTTAGTACTCCTGGCCTCTCGGTGTCTTAAGCAATTAAAGGCACGTTTTGATGGCTAATCTTGAAAAGATCAAATGGCCCACATTAGAAGGTGCACTGGAATGTGTTTGAATTCAGTGAATGTCTCACTCCACCAAAATGGTGCGCTGCACCAACTCGTTCTAGATATGAAAATGGCTATTGGGAATTCAAGCTTTAATAAATACGGATCTGGGTGAACAGCTCTGAAGGAATGATAAAATTTAAAAACTAAAAGATGCAATTTTGTTTTGCATAAGAAGGTATTTTCTTGATTTAGTGGTATTAAATTTCTTTTATGGTGATTAATTTTCTAGTTTCCCCAAAATCATCAGAGGTTTGTTGAAAGGGACAATCATCTTTATGACACCACAGATCTGCTCTACATGAGTTTGAGAGCGTTCCTTCTGCCACAAGTGTTTCTGAGTTCCTTGGGGAAGCTTCCTTTGTTAGATGTGTGAAGGATCCCACTTTTATTGCCCTTAAAAATCTGTTACATATTTAATCCATCGTATAATTGTTAAGGAATTGCTTTTATGAACAGGGATTCTGAAGTTACCGTAGATCTCAGAAATTTGAACGCACAGCTCTTGCCAAGCAATTCGCGTTTTTCCCTTACTTGGTGCTCTAGCATTGAAGTTCCCTTTAGCAGTACGGATGCATCTATCCTTCCTTCAAGAAACATATTTAACTAGAGGCAGAAAGAGGCCATTTTAATTTGTCTTTGACAGTGTCTGCAGTTCCAGAGGAATTTAGTAAAACCTTACCTCAGAAAATATATTCTCAGTTCTGTGAGCGATCGCAAGTCAGGCTCATCAAAATCTAGAAACCATACCTTCTAGAGTGGCTTTTAAATGTGTTAATCTGAAGACCATTGCATCTAGTCAACAGATAAGATTTAAAAATGATACTGATGAAATAAAGGGCTGACAGTACTTGCTAGTGTGTCAATAATAGCATTTCGGTTCAAGGAGGAATTCCTTGTGTGTTCCCAGTGTGTATATATGGGTACCTGGCAAAGAACAGACCAAAAGGAGAAAGTGTTAAGCTTCTTCGCTATTGGCAATATCTAGGTTAAAATAATATAAAAGTACTTTCAGTAATTTTATTTTAGCTGTATTTTCTGGCCCTCAAGGTCGCTGGTCATTAGCCAAATGGAGAAGCCAAGTTAACTCCTACATGTTATGTATCTACATTCTCAAGTAGGCTGTTAATTTAGTCTAGACTTCACAGATGTTGCTACTATGTCATGCAGGGCATGTGCAGGGCAGTGCGAATTTGAATGTGTCGAAGTCTAGATCCGCTACATTTTTAAGTTACTTTTTAAACCAAGATATGAAGGGCTACCAAGGTATAAAGGGCCGGTCTATACGGGAGGTATATTTTACAGGCCAGAGTTAGGTGGGTTTATGTACCTTACCTTCTGTTTTGGATCCGTGTTCACAACTTTCACATTTATTTTTGGTTTTGTAGCTGCAGTTGTTAGAAGCTATAAAGATATCCACATAGTGCTTCTCTGAATTCCAGCACCTTTCTATTGGAATGTGAGTGTATACTCATATACTGTGTAAATTCATTGCTGGACTGCATCTTGGTCTGCAAAGTTTAGCAAGTGCCTCTAGGATACGCAGTCATAGAGGATAAAAAAGGAGAACTGCAGATACAGGTGAATTTTCCATATGTAGGCCATGGTTTATTTTTCTTAGTGTGAAATTACCACTTACTGTGCTTGAGAGCATGAGAGAACAGAGGGAAAGAGCGTAGTTGCAATACTTACTAAATGCCACCTATACCCAGTAAGGGCAAAGTTCTTCATTCATAATCACCATAATGTTGAATGAAACTTATAGGGAGTTTTTCAAGAGAATATTTAAAACTTTTTTCTAAAGAGACAAGGGCATAAGAAAATAGATTTACGTGTCTGGGATTTTTTTGTGCGTGTGTGTTTTGCTTTTGTAAATGTGGTATACCAACTAAAGCTCTGCTTTTCTATTATTGGAAGGAAAGGATGCAAAGTATGCTGGTCCTTAGTAAGCAGCAATGGTTAATAGATGAATTTTCACTTATGAAAATGATGTAAATGATTAGCTCTGTCTTGATACTCTTGACCTAATCAAAGGGAAGGTGTACTTATGAGTGATGTAATTATTTTGCAACCTGGGGGGGTGGGGGGAGTCTACTTAAAACATTTTTAAAAAATGACAAAATCACAGATAAAATATTTTTCTACAATTCTATACGATCATACTTTATACTAGTTTTCTCAGCATGGCATGTAAGTGAGTCTAAGGTACTGTTCCAGGAAATCGTTGGTATTGTACCTTGTTCTAGACCATTACAATAGCATCTGTTAGATGCTTGGCACTGCTGTCATAGAACTGAAATGCTAGTAAAAAAAAAAAATAAAATTGTACTGAATACTTTAAATGATTGTTTTATTCAGAGTCTGATCTAGGAAATGTTTCAATCATGCTATTAATGTGTAATTAGAACTGTTCCAGATGTAACTATGAACAGTTGTGGAAAGATATCATTGCTTGTACTCCTGTCTAATGGCAGGTTTTGTAGTCTTCAAAAGAAATTGAAATTTCTACTATGAATAAACTTTCAAACATCTTAAAGTGCTTTTTTGGTTAATCATTTGTTTTGCCTGGTTATAAAAGTTGTTGTTTGTTCATTGCTAACACTGAACTGCATCCCAAGTGTGCATTTCCAGCCAGAATTTTTAATAAGTGTTGCTATATTACAGCATAGTCAGATCGCTATTAGTATGGTAAATAGGGAGCCCAAGGAAAAACACTTGTATTCAGGAGATGCTATAGACCCGATATATGACACAACAAGACCAAGGGCAAGAATATTGTATTTTAATACCCTGTAAAGATTCCAGTCGACTGTGAAGTACAACTTCAAGGGAGGCTGCTAAGTAATACTGGCAATGCCCGTGTTGCTCTGGACACTGACAGCAGAGCCATATTTGATAATGAGTGAACTTTTAAGCATTTGAAAAATGAGAATATATGCATAAGTACTCCATAAAAAACATGCCCATGTTTCAGCAGCTCACACAACTTGGAAGCTCACAATCCTTTTTAGCCTAGCAACCTGGAAAAGAGTAGATTTTTTTTTTTTAAGTTTTCAATAGTCTACATAAAAACTACAGTAACTGTGACGGGGGCTATATGAAGAAACGTAACCAGAGGGTGTTGCTAAGTGTACCAAAAGGCGGCTGTGGGAGGACATGAGATTTGATG
>VZSZ01003430.1:216618-243304 GCA_013398815.1 Ibidorhyncha struthersii
AAAAGAAGAAAGAGTGAGAGGGAGGGAAGAGCAGCTTTTTAACAGCTCTTTTTTTTTTTTTTAACAGTATGATCTGCTCTTCTGCGTTTTTACGCAGAGCGCTTTATGCTGTTGCCACGTGTGTGCCTTTTAAAAAAGGGCATCTTCACTTGGAGCGTAAGCTTCCCCCCGAGTATTTCAGGGATTTCAGCACTGCAGTAACCCCTGAAGTTATTCTTTTGCTCCTTAGTGGCGACGTGCATCAGGTTGTCCCACCATTGTTTATGAGGTGTTTGGTAGCAGCCGTCACAAAAACTGAAAATGGCGATCTTGCACAAATCCCTGTTGAAGGGTGCTGTCACTCTAGAGCAACCAGGAGATCTTAAATAGTGGAGGCTCTAGTCTTGTAATCGCTATGTTACTACTCAATTCAAATTTTAGAGCTCAAAATGTTAAAAGCAAGCAAAAAAAATGTAGATCGCAAAACAGCCATGTAGAGAACAAGCACAGAAATCCCCTTGTCTGATTATTTCATTCGCTGTATTCACAGATAGTAATGCATGGGTGTTTTTCTGACTTTTAATTTAGGCAAAGGAGGTAAAAACAGGCGACGAGGTAAGAATGAGAATGAATCAGAAAAAAGAGAACTGGTGTTCAAGGAAGACGGGCAAGGTGAGTTTTTTCCTATAGTATGGCAATGCCATTGTTTTCAGTCAAACATTGTAAGTGATGTACATTGGAAGTTGATACACAAAGAAAACATCTGGATGTCTGAGAAACAGAAAGGTGTTGTGGAATGAAGAGAGCTATTCTTATTAGGGTTGTATTTGAATTCTAAATGACACACTGAGTGTAGGAGGAAGACATTAGGAAAAGGGAAACACTAAGTAGCTTCACCACTTAAGAATGAAGCTTGCCTCTCCTTGACCTTATTGTGATGCCCTGTATAATACTGTATGTATGTAAACATTCCCTAGAAATCCCTTGAGCAGCTCTGTGTGAGGGTCTGTAAGCAGCTGGCTTACGTGGTGTAGTTCAGTGTTGCCAGCAGTTGCTGGTTGTCTCTTGGATGTGCAGTCCTGTTTTCTGTTTTATACCAACTATAACATTTCTTGGATCCTTCAGTGAGCGCTCCAAAGCCACTAACTTGGCAGAACAGTACATCTCACTGTTCTTCCGCTGTCCCCTGATGGTTTGATTGAATTGGCTCCTGCGTTGAGAAGTCCAACAATTATTAAAACAGGAGCAATAGGTAAGGCCCTTACTTGGATGTTGTCAGGTAAAGTAAGCCACAAGAGTGTTCAGCTGGAGGGTGATGACAAGGATTCCCCTCTCCCTTGCCTTTTGGTGACAGTGAGCTCACCTCCCTTTTGGCTTAACCTGTATTGTGTGTCATACGCTCGTGGTTGCTCACATATACGCGAGTACTTGCCTAGTGACCAGTTAATCCATTGATTTGTTAGAAATACAGGAAGAAGTACTGACTTAAATCATTGTGAAAGAAGTGACAGCTGAACTAATTTCTTAAGCTCTTCCTGATGTTCTGGGATCACTGTAAGCAAAAAAGGAGTTGATTTTGATGCATCTATAACATTTAAAATGCTTTTCAACTCCCAAGCAAAATCTATTTAATGAAACGTTCTCAGTTATTAATAGTCTCGTGTGGTTTGTTAGACTGTCTAGCGTGTGCTAAGGAAAGGTTTTAGAATATTGAAATACAGCTCTGGCTAATTGAGAAAGGTTTTTTCCTGGTTAGTATGGGCGGTCAGATAATATTAGAATTCTTACAAGCTTTGTAATAATGTTATAATTCTTACAAGCTTTATTCTTTTTAGTTAAATGGTAATACATTATGCTGTAAACTTTAATAGCATGTGTGAGGTACTTCCATAGTGATTTCTGGAACTCAGTGAGGGATGGAGATTAAATACAGGGTGAGAGATTGAGGGTGGGTATTGGAGAGAAGCTTCACAGTTTTCAGCTGAAGGCTGGTACTTGCCTTTGAGACAGTTTCCAAGAACGGCAGAATGCGTCCTTTCAAGAACAGCATTTTTTTCCACCAAGCCTCTGCAGAAGGGATTCAGAGTATCAGATGGGTGTACAGAATGTGCTGCTTTCTCCTCTTCCCTCAATGACAGCATGAGCTTTTGTCCATTAGGGCAGGAGCTGCAAGGCTGTCATAAACTTTCAAACTCTGAATGTGACTTGATAGCTCTAAAACTTATCTGTAGTTAGCGTTTCAGAGGGAACAAAAACATGGATACAACCAAGAATGAGCAGTGTTGGAAGATGTTAACATCAACAATGATAATGGAAACATTGATACATTCAGCAGCCTGTGTGGCTGATCAAAGCGCCTCTCAGCTGTTCCTGTTTGATAAAATGTTACAGCAAACTTTGGTTACAGTGGCAAAAGTTATTGGTTGTTTCATGAAGCTGTATTTGTTTAGAAGTTTTGCTATGTGTTACTGTCTCTTTCAGAATATGCCCAGGTGATCAAGATGTTAGGCAACGGAAGACTGGAGGCATTATGTTTCGATGGTGTGAAAAGGTTATGTCATATTAGAGGGAAACTAAGAAAAAAGGTAATTCTGAAGCATTGCGATAGGAAACAGTGGAATTATGTGTGATATGTGCTTTAAAAATTTACATATGTAGCCCGTTGCAAAAGTTAACATTTCTACTGTTCTTAATATCTTAAACTTATTTTTTTGATAGTAAACTATTTTGTTCTTCTGTTTGTATTACCAGCACAAAAATAGGCAGTCTGACTTTTGAGTGAAGCTTCTAGTTGAAGGGCTGCCTTTGGATGTGTATATTTCAGGGGAGAGTTTTTGGCTGCTTATGAAATATGAATTTTTTTGTATTCTAGAAACTTATATATATACCAGATATTAGAAAGGTCCCTAATTGTGGATGGGGAAATTGATGACTATTTGGAAAATCAGCATGTTACATCTGAAACTAGATCAGTGCTTAGCTTAGCAGGAGAACTTCTGTTAACATGAGGACTGACAACCAGTATGGGAAAATAAGGGTGTAAAAGGGTTGTCCAAAGTGGCCTCTTTTATATGCTGTTCCCTGAATCTGATAAGAATTGGGCTTTGATATCCCACTTAGTTTGATCTGTGAAGGAACTGGATATAGTCATTTTCTCACTGGGTGACTTATCTTAGAATAGTTCAGTAGGGGTGGTTTGGGAAAGTTTCTTTATAGCTTCCTGCAGGCACCTCAGATGCCACCATTTCATTGTCTGCTTCATCAGTTCCCAAAATATTTTCGTGCAAAGGTGATCTGCAAAAGTTTGTACCTTCAGGGAAGTCAGGTGTACCTGTTTGCAGTCTTAACTTTGGGGACCATCTTTGGATAGTGTCCCTTCTTGCCCTTGTCAGATGTTACAGCTTTCTGTCCTCTGCTGGTGTATGATACAGAGGAGGTCCTCTCAGATAGAGAGTCTGTTCTCAATGAAAACAGATGTTTGCTGTGTTTATTCTGGATTGTTGCATCTGTCTGGTTTTGGAGATCAGTAAATGCACGTGTCTTGGTACCAGTGTGAGCCCCGCTGGCTGCCTGCAATACACTGCAATAAACTGTTGAAGGTAATGGCGAATGTGCACAGATAAATGCTAGGTGCTGCAGGATTAATTTCGTGCCACAGAAAGCATCGCTTAGCTATTCCTTGTGTCTAAAAGAAAGGAAATCTCAACTGAAATGTATTCCATCTCAAAAAAAAAAATCAAGCTGATGTGGGATAGAACTGTCTTGTGCATTTAAATTAGCATGTCCTGTTTTGCAGGCTTCTGGCTTTGGTTTGACTGATTAGCATAGTCAGTTACTAGAAACAACTCCATTCATTTTCCTGTGCTCTTTGCTGTGCTTGTCCATCACCCCCTTCATCAGATTTTTCTTTCATTTTTGTCCTGGAGGAGTTCAGCTCACAGGGAGGGGGCTTGATGCATTATTTCTGTTTTCTCAGAAGTTACGACTTAATAATGACCCTGTTGGCTAGAAGCTCTTCAAAGAAGTTTGATTTGCCTTAGTAATAGCTCCGTAACATGTGAAATAATGTATCTATGAGTATTTATGACCTTGGTTTATGCTGTTAAAATATCAAGTTGGACGTTTACTGGTTAGAAAGAGAACGGTAGCTCTAGTGAAGTGTTTCACATATCTCAGTAAACAAACCTAAATGTGCTGTTTGGCTTTTGTGTCACACAGCAAAAGTTGAATTCCTGCAATATAACATATGTTTTCCCTTTCAGGTTTGGATAAATACATCCGATATTATATTGGTTGGCTTAAGAGACTACCAGGTAAAAATTTGGAGTAATTTGCCAATGAATAATATCTTACAAACAGCTTTGGTTTATGTTAAATTGTAGCAAGTGTCGTGAGGAAATTCCCATCTAACTTTCTTTGAATTTGTGTTTAGTTACGCTAAATCATGACTTTTAGTTTCTGTGTGTTACAGAAAGATTGTCATGAGTAGATGACAAATCCTGGTTCAACTTGTTCTTCTAAATTGCACCCTGAGACTTTGTGAGTGAAGGTGCTTACTGGCATCACACCTGACCTTTTTTTTCCAGGTGTAGCTGTTTGATGCTTGGATCCTGTGATATAAGGAGATTGAGCCAAGCACCAAACATCGGGATAATCTGAATTTTTGGTAATCAGAATTTTGGAGCCTTGATGTTTAGGCTTTTACCTTAAGTGGCCAATTGATCAGCTTAAATTTCCAAAAACAGAGTAGCATAATTTTACCTAATGTAAAGGTTAATGGAAAACAGTTGTCAAATTTTCTTTAGGTAAATGCTTTTTCATGAATGTTAGTGTTATGTCATCAGTTGTTTGAAGGTAGATTCTGCTTCTGAAACATACGTTAGAGTTGTAAAACATTTAAGATACTATCATTTACTGTATATATTAAACTACTTAAAACTTGAAAGTTTTGACGCTTTCTGACTGACCATGAAACACCTCATTATATGTGTGCTCTGAAGAAAGATTAATTTCAAAGGCATGAAACTAAACTTCTTGAATTACTTATAATAGGAGAAAATCAAGTTATCACCCATAAGAAATTAAGATATTCTACAAACGAGCATTTTTAACTTCAGATTTAAAGTAACTGGAGGGGAAGGAGGAACAAAATATTCTTCTATAGATAATATTGGTGGTGTTCTTCTATAAATAATATAGGTGTTACTAGTCTGCTGAGGTTAATAGGTTTCTTCTTCCTAGATGACTAATAAATTCTAATAAATTCTTATTTAGGATAACAAGGCTGATGTTATTCTAAAGTACAATGCAGATGAAGCCAGAAGTCTGAAAGCATATGGGGAGCTTCCAGAACACGGTAAGAATCTTTTCACTTCAAATTGGAAGTTCATATTGGACAGGAATATTCAGTCTGTCTGGACTTGGTGTGAGTGCACTGCTTAACTTCTCTAAATTGCTTTTTAGCTAAAATCAATGAAACAGACACATTTGGTCCTGGAGATGATGATGAAATCCAGTTTGATGATATTGGAGATGACGATGAAGATATTGATGATGTAAGTAGTAAACGTGTATTTTGTATCGTATGCTTGAAACTGTCATCTTTGGCAATAAGCTGTTTTTCATTGTTTTAGAGCAAGGAAAATAATACATTGATGTTCAGAATAGCTCACCTTCTCAGGGGCTGCTTCAGAAAGTGGTGTGGACGGATGCATGCCAGCTTTCTGTTCTCTCTTCTGTCCTACAATCGTCCTTTGGTTGACCTTTAAGCAAATTGTATGCTTCGTGTCCTACTATCAAAACAAAGATGGAGAGCAGTCTTCTCATTACCCTTAAGATGCTTAAAAGAAAATCAAAGTCGTTTGACCCCAAAGACCTAGAGTTACATAGCAGTGTTTGTGTGTGTGCCGAATGCAACTGAATGTTGCCCTCAGTAGTGCTCTCTGAAGTGTAAGCTCCTTAGAACAAGCTGGTGATGGAAAGCAAAGTAGATGATACAGGAAGGTTTAGCAGACTAGTAGGATTTCCTTGCGTCCGCCGCACAGTAGGCTAGAAAGACCTCTGAGGGAGCAGGCACAACGAGTGGTGGGTCAGCTCCTGTGCTACGTAGGGTGGCTGTAGCCAGCTCTGTCGAGGCAGGGCGAGCCATAAACTGCTGATGCAAACTACACCGGACACCAACTGCTGGAACGGGTGACAGGTTATGTAGGTGTTTTGGGGAATTGCATGAATACATGTGGGTTTTACCTTTCTGGTTCCTCTATAGTTTTAACAACCTCAGTATCTAATAATAACTATGGAAATAATTAAGGAATTTGTGGTTTCAAAAAACCAAAGACTCCATTAAGTCTCCATTTTTATTTACATAAAAATCATAAAAAGCTGCATCTTAGTAGTTACTAAAGTTGACTGTAATCCTGAATTTACAGATTGTCACAGTCAGTTGTGTTACTGCATATCACTAAGCCGTAGTAACTGACCATGCACACTCTTAAATTGTAGTAGTAAAATTGTTAGAATTCAAATTAGATAGTAAATTGCAGAAGCAGAATCTGCTGTGAAATGTTTTCTAAGATGATGCACTTTATTTTGCAGTTGAGAGATGAATGTGTGCAGGGTCAACTGGCTGAGAGGATAAGTAGTAACTTCCTGATCCAGTGGGTTAACTTAATTGGATAGACTGTTTTAAGTATATTATTGTGTTTTAATTCTTCATCTTTTTAGTCCTCTCTCTCTGAGCTGCTAATATGGCTAATTCTCTTTAAATGCTTACATTATTTTGACTTTTTTGAGGTTCTCAGTATATGATGCCCTAGATCAAACATCTTAAAAATGTCAAAGTTTTGATGAATTTTTCTTCAGACTTGTGAAAATTGCACTTTGGACCTGTCAGTGGTTGAGCTTACTGAAGATTTAGCTTACTGAAGCTAGAAGCACTTTCTAGTACTGCATGCTTTTAATAATGAAGCTATTGTAAGGTACCAAAGTGATAAGTAGCTGTAGGAATATTGAAATAATAAAACTTGCAAGCTAATGGATCTTTGTGTGGAATAATGTATTTAAGTTAGCAGCTGTGATTGTTTTTAAGCTTCTGTCAGCTATGCAGTATAATATTACAATCATAATTTAAGAAAGGAAAAGACATAAAGGTATAAGAAGTTAATAACCTCTCTGAGGACCATCCTAGTCTGCCTAGAATGAAGTGCGGCTTCCAAGGTCAGAGTTAACTTGAAAGACTTGGTGGGACCTTTCCTTTGTTGTCAGAAGAATGGCTAGAAAAGCGTTCATTTTGCCACCAAGTTAATTTGGGTAGTCACTAATTAGGGAAGTTACCCTTAAACTTGGGTTTGTTTTCATTTTTGAGAATCATGGGCTGATTTATATCTGTAACATTTATGCGTAATTGGCAGAATTGCTCACTTGCATAACTATAGTATAACAGTGGTGGTCGGGATGTAAGAGGAGAGTAATTGTTCACATGTTAAGAAAACGGGGTGTAAGCTGAGGCAAAAAAGTACTGTACTGAGTTCAGGAAGCCTCCTGTTGAAAATGGCTTAAAGACAGAGTTGCTTGTTGAAAAATGCGTGTGAATTAAATACATGATGTGCTGTTTTTGCTTTTCAGATCTAATTTGGAACAGAGGTTTACATTCCGACTTTTTTCCTCCAAGGATTGTTCTACATTGATATTTCGATTATTTTTTGGGTAAAGTCCCTTTCTTTTAAGAAGACTGAAAATTCTCAGTAAAGAGTGTAGTTTGTTACATCAAAAGGATTTATTTTCAATGTTTGTTTTAAAGTATTTATATTTCTTTAGAAATGGATAATGCTGGATTATCACAAAGGTTCAATGAAACGCCACAAATATTTTGTCTCTTCACCAATTAGAGCTTTTACCTCTGGATGTAAGTGAGATACAGTGACGTGGGCTGTAAAAGACTGCATTTTTCCCTCTTCTGCTTTCATCACTACAATTCCAGTTAAACTTGTATTTTGAAATAAAAATTGTTTACCCTGTAATTATCATGGATTTTGATTAAATACAAATACCCAGTTCGGATTAGTATCAAATCGTACTATGCAGTGTCTGTCCTTATACCCCTTGCCTTGATGTTAACTTGAAAAAGATTTTGATAATATAAAAGGAAGGCAGAAATCTGCATTTAAATTCATAGTGCATGATGAATCTGCTTTTCATGTCTAGTAGCGTGCTGCTATTTTTATACTGATTTTGATAATTAAAAACACTCATTATTTCAAAGATGTAAACTCGTCACAGTGGAAGGGTAGGGGAGACGTAAGAATAAAAAGTAAGCAGCATCTCAAATTTGCAGTTGTTCAAAACTGTCTTGTAGGCACAGCTCTTCTGTCTTGCAAGTGGAGTGGTCAACCTGTAGTTGCAGAAGATGAACACTGGGTGGCACCCAACTTGACAGGGATACATTAATACAAAACATTAACAGTTTGGTTTGTACGGAAAAATACATAAAATAGTTTTTCCCCAAAGCGAATGCTTAACATTCTTGATATGTTAAATGTGTAGAATATTTTTTACATTATAGAAAAGGTTATGTTAAGAGTAGAGTTTTATTTTAATCTTAAATTCCGTACATTGTAAGGTACAATGTTAAAGCTTATGTGAACTTTGAATAACAGTATAAATGAGAAAATAAATTTGTGTCAAACGTAGGAAAAGAATCTTTTCATCCAGAATAAATCACTGAAACTCATGGAAAGATTCTTCTCCACCTTCAGACTGGAGGAGTCAGTTAAGACGCTGAATAAAGACTAACATCATCATGCAAATATTATTTTGTGATAGCCTTAGTTTCTTTGTCTTCAATTATGTATTTAACAACTCTGAAAGCAGGTTAATGGAAAACTTCCTTTTGTGCCATAAAAATCTGATTCTTGACACTTGTATTCGTTATACAGTCTTTTTGGTATGATGTAAAGTGACTACCCCAATAGATAAAAACAAAATGGCTTTAAATATGGAGTGGACTCATTGCTTTACATTATTTTTAAGGAGGAGTTCTGTGTTAGATTTGAACTTCCAGAGCTTTTGCAGATGTCTTCTCTTTTTACTTTTTTCTTTAATTATAGTGTCTATTTTCCTTGCGTGGATCTGGTATCTTATTCTAGGGATAACGTTTTCTTAGTATTCAGCAATTTTGCCAAATGTTTCACGGGTTTAAAATATTTGTTGTAAAAACTTGGCAAGTATTGGGGAAAGATACTACCAACACGGCATTCCAACTCCACCGATCTTAAAGTATATGAATTTACTGTCTTTGTATGCCTATAAGGTTCAATTGTGAAGCAACATAAATGCTGTAATGTTTCAGGATAAGATTTATAAACTATTCCCTAGCTAATTGGTTTCCTCAACATATTAAGCTGACTAAAAGCAGCTCTTAAATGGTTAAAAGCTCTCAAAACTGATCTTGAGGTCCAAGTGAAGAAGCTGTCTGTTCTTTCAGTTGTGCTAGCAGAAGGAATCACAGAATGGTTTAGGTTTGAAGGGACCTTAAAGATCATCGAGTTCCAAACCCCCTGCCATGGGCAGGGACACCTCCCACTAGACCAGGTTGCTCAAAGCCCCATCCAGCCTGGCCTTCAGCACCTCCAGGGATGGGGCATCCACGACTTCCCTGGGCAATTTGTTCCAGTGCCTCACCACCCTCAAAGTGAAAAATTTCTTCCTAATATCTAATCTAAATCTCCCCTCTTCCAGTTTGAAGCCATTCCCCGTCGTCCTATCACTACATGCCCTTGTAAAAAGTCCCTCTCCAGCTTTCTTGTAGGTGCCCTTCAGATACTGGAAAGCTACCATAAGGTCTCCACAGAATCTTCTCTTCTGCAGAACAACCCCAACTCTCTCAGCCTTTCTTCACAGGAGAGATGCTCCAGCTCTCTGATCATCTTTGTGGCCCTCCTCTGGACCTGCTCCAACAGGTCCACGTCTTTCCTATGTTGGGGGCTGCAGAGGTGGGCACAGTACTTCAGGTGGGGTCTCACCAGAGTGGAGTTGAGGGGCAGAATCACCTCCCTCGACCTGCTGCCCACACTTCTTTTGATGCAGCCAAGGATATGGTTGGCCTTCTGGGCTGTGAGTGCACATCGCTGGCTCATGTTGAGCTCCACCAACACCTCGAAGTCCTCTTCAGGGCTGCTCTCAATCCAGCCTGTATTTGTGGATGCAATTGCCCCAGGCCACATGCAGGACCTTGCACTTGGCCTTGTTGAATTTCATGAGGTTTGCACAGGCCCACCTCTCCAGCCTGTCCAGGTCCCTCTGGATGGCATCGCTCCCTTCCAGCATGTCGACTGCTCCACACAGCTTGGTGTCATTGGCAAACTTGCTGAGGGTGCACTCAGTCCCAACATTCATGTCACCGACAAAGATGTTAAATAGTACCAGTCCCGGTACCGACACCTGAGGAACAAAGGTTCATGATTAAATTGCAATGGATATTTACTGAAGATACAGATATTATGGAAATTATACTTGCCAAAACCTTATACATGTGGGGAAAAATGTAAAGTGCACGGTCTGTGGTAGGGGGACATACAAATGAATACACTGCTGTTGAAAGGAACCTCACTGTATTCAACTGTGGGACAAAGGTGAAACACTGTTCCTGGCAGAATTGGTTATGGTTTCCACTGAGGTTCCCTCCAATCTTTATTGCTCCCAGACTCGTGTATGTCTTAGCCTAAACTCTGCAGAGTTTTTAAGGAAATTTCCTATATTAAGTATTAATTTCTTATTAATGCTTTGTCTCAACATATCTGATTTCTACTTACACACTAGGCTGCGTTGCCTTCCTTCAATACACTTCCTCATCTTGTTTCTCTGTCCACTGCAAAAGCTCCTTTCACAGAGCAGCGTAGGCAACTTTACTGTTTAGCCTGGAGAAGAGGAGGCTGAGGGGAGACCTTATCACTCTCTACAGCTACCTGAAAGGAGGCTGTAGCAAGGTGGGGGTCGACCTCTTCTCCTAAGTAACAAGTGATAGGACAAGAGGAAATGGCCTCAAGTTGCGCCAGGGGAGGTTTAGGAGGGATGTTAGGAAAAATTTCTTCACAGAAAGGGTTGTTAAGCATTGGAACAGGCTGCCCAGGGAAATGGTGGAATCGCCATCCCTGGAGGTATTTAAAAGACATGTAGATGTAGTGCTGAGGGACATGATTTAGTGGTGTTTTTGGCAGTGTTAGGTTAATGGTTGGACTTGGTGATCTTCAAGGTCCCTTCCAACCCAGACAATTCTATGATTCTATGATTCTGTATCATCCCTTCTGGCTTCTCTTTTCCTGGGGCGGGGGGGGGGGGGGAGAGCTTGCACAAGTAGCTCTTTTCAGTGTCTCCATGCAAAGAACAGTGGTAGAAGAGCAGCTGCCAGGTGGAGGGTCGCAAGATTGCTGACTCCAAAGCCATGAAAGGTGCTCCATCTGTAGAAGTGTTTTCTAGATAATTTTTTAATAGTTCTTGTTTAACTTTGGGAACTGCTGCTGCCTTTTTAGCTATAGTGTAAAATTGAACAGAGGGATTCAAACATTCCCTTCCTGCAGCTAAAGTGTAAACTTTGTGTTCACTAAGATGTTTCCCACTTTGAGGTCTTCTTTGTCATTAAAACTTTGAAACATGATTCTTATTCATTGCTCCCAATCTTCTTTTGTCGCTTCACCTTATAAGAGGGGCAGCTGTGCATTTGGCTGGACGGTCCTAATGCTTTTCCACCCTAATTCTTAGCAGATATAGTCCAGACACATTAAATGAAAAATAGTAGATGGTTTTAAAAAAAAAAAAAAAATCTCCTCTCCTTATGCAAGAGGAGGAGGAGCCGGCAAAGCACAATTGTCAAGCTCTGGGCCATTTACTTGTTACTGCTGATAGATTGTATCATATGACTGTGCACTGTATGTGCTAGTATGTGTATGTGTGGTACTATGTGCTAGTGCCATACATACATACGATACATACTGTACATATATATGGTACCATATATATACACACACACACCCTTAAATTAGTGTACAGTGTACAAGCTGGTAGAGGTTGGGCTGGGACAGTGATTGCTCTGTAATCTGCATGATGTCCGTGAATGAATATGAGCTGATGACTGAGTGTTACAGTTTGCTCGCTGTGGTACCTGGCTGGTACCACCACCCTGACCAGGTTCTTCAGGATGAAGGGACAGAGCTCATTGCATGTCCAGGTTGTGAACTAATGCTGGGACTGCCGCTCCCTGGGGCCCTCTGGTGATAAGGTCTGGAGAAAAGGAGGCCAAGGACACCTTATCGCTCTCTACAACTACCTGAAAGGAGATTGTAGAGAGGTGGGGGTCAGTCTCTTCTCCCAAGTAATGGAATCACGGAATCACAGAATTTTCAGAGTTGGAAGGGACCTCCAGAGATCATCTAGTCCAACTCCCCTGCTAAAGCAGGATTGCCTAGAGCACATTACTCAGGACTGCATCCAGGCGGGTCTTGAAAATCTGCAGAGAAGGGGACTCCACGACCTCCCTGGGCAGCCCCTTCCAGTGCTCTGTCACCCTAACCGTAAAGAAGTTTTTCCTAGTGTTTGAATGGAACTTCCTATGTTCCAACTTGTGCCCATTGCCCCTTGTCCTGTCACTGGGAACCACTGAAAAGGGTCTGGTTCCATCCTCCTTCAACCCACCCTTTAGATACTTATAAGCACTAATAAGGTCTCCCCTCAGCCTTCTCTTCTCCAGGCTAAAGAGTCCAGCGCTCTCAGCTTTTCATAAGCCTCCCTCATAAGGGAGATGCTCCAATCCCTCAATCATCCTTGCTGCCCTAAAGATGTAACAAGTGATAGGACAAGAGAAAACAGCCTCAAGTTGTGCTAGGAGAGGTTTAAGATGGATATTAGGAAAAATTTCTTCACCGAAAGGGTTATGAAGCATTGGACAGGCTGCCCAGGGAAGTGGTTGAGTCACCATCCCTTGGAGGTATTTAAAAAAGGGGTAGATGTGGTGCTTAGGGACATGGTTTAGTGGTGGGGTTTGGCGGTGCTAGGTTAATGGTTAGACCTGATGTTGTTAAGGGTCCCTTCCAACCTGGACAGTTCTATGATTCCATGATTCTAAGGTAAGTCCTGTTTTCAGGTGAGTTGGGCTGTCACCTGTTCCTGCTGTTGAGCATGCTCCAGTCTAAGCCACAATTATTTGCTGTTATTGAACATGAATATTATGGAACTTGAGTACCTGTATCATATGGTTCGCTAGAGGACTCAAGCCTAGCTTTTTGTCTGTGGATAACATTATGCCATCCTAGAGGTAGTTTGACCATTTCATAGAAGTGAGGACTTGAAAGTTAAAATAAGTGCTGCCTTTTGGAAGACGTGTGGGAAGAGGGAAGGATTACCTGAAATAATCTTGGAGTAGTCTGAGTGCGGCTTTATTTGTCCCTTCAAACTTGAGGCCCGTTGCTGGCTTTTGTGAAGGTAGCTGTTGACAATGCTTTCTCATTTTGGATACAAAACTATGAATGTTCAGAATTTCTTTCTCAGGCGGTGTATGCCCTTCCCTTTGGAGAAGGAGGGAGAAGAGGTGAGCAGGAAGGATGCCTTCCCTTTATTATTTTTGTCATCACAGCAAGCATGAGTCAGAGTTCCTATTGATTAATTCAGGTTACTTGTGCCATATCTTGCCCATCAAATTTAACGTCAAATATCAAGTTTGTGACTGTAAAATACAATCTCAACCAAATAGAGGGGCAAGCTAAAAATAGTGAGTACTTTCTTGTAGTAATTCCACCTAGGAAGTAGGTGCCAGCAGCAGGGTACCACTAGAAGCACGTAAAGACTTGTTTCTCCTTTCAAGTGCTTGTTTGCTCCTGGGCCACGCTTGGGATCCAGATGTTTTAATTACACCAGTTATGTTTCCAGGCTTTCCTTTAGATACTTAGTGGGACAAAAATACTTTAAAAAAAAATATAGATGAGACTGTGTTGTCTTTCCTATGAGTTAGCTTTTCTTCTTGCTTTTTCCAATGTGTTTGTAGACAGAGAGGACACTCGCACAACAGTTTTATTTACGCCCAGGCTGTCAGTTCAAGAAAGCAAAGCTTAATCAAAGCTGAAAGAGACTTGGTAATAGTTAAGGGGCCTTAACTTACTGCATCACTTGCCTGACAGTAAATTCTCTTTTGAAGTACTCTTACTGTATTTTGCAGACACTCATTCTTCCCTCTAGTAAAAGCGGGTAGCTCGTCTTTGCCTCTCTAGGCTGTGATGGTGTTGGAGTCTCTTCTGCAGTCACTAGCACCTATATTCCTTAATCAGCCCTACTCTTCTTCAGGGTTAATTAATGTTATTCACAATTGAGGAAGATCATCAGCAAAATGCCCTTGCCTCTTTGGCCTCTGGAGGGAGCAGACAAGCAAAAAACCAAACCGAGCTTGCCAGATGAGAGAACGCAGATTGCCTCAACTTCTCCGTAGGAGCCTCTGACTTCTCCGTAGGAGTTTCTGTCGCCAGGTTTCAGGGACTCTGAGGTGCCCGGTGGCTGCTGTAATTATTGCCAGCAATGGAAACACTCAAGATTTTTTTTTTTAAGGTTTTTGAAGTAGGTCACCTTCTTCCTAAAGAACAAGCTGATTCAAGCATTTAAGTACGGGCTGAGGTGCGAGCCTGTCACTGGCAGCAACAAGTGATGGACACTGCTGTTCCTACATCTAGTAAATATAGGGAAGAGCAGCAGAGACACTGGAGGATCCCCATGGGACACCCGGACCTGCACGGGTTATATACATTCCGCCATCAAGTGCTACCCGCTGTCAGGGAGGATTCAGCACTGTGACAATCCTCACGACAGTGACAGGAGACTCTGCGGTTCCTGTGTTTAGTCTCTGTGCTTGGAGAGGAAAGCCAAGTGCTGCAGAGTGCTTGAGGAAACAGCTTCTGACTTACAAGGCTTTAAAACTAATTGTAGTAGACAGTGGTGGGGGTGGGGAAAGATGCCTTAAGGAGGCTTCTGAGAAGATTTTTACTCTTTTGCTGCCTGACCCAGTGGAAAGATCGCCCCCGCTCATGGCTGAAAGCGGAGATGTATACAGAAACTACAGCGATTAAAAATTGTAGTCCTGGAGACTCGCTGAGAAGCCCAAGACCCTGAAAAGCTGTGGAAGACCTTGCCTTCTTCTGAACCTACGGACAGCCACTGTCCCAACCTGCCTTGTCAAATTGCTCTGGAATAGGTCTGGGATGTTAATTACCGACCGACGCAGCAGGTGGCTGACCAGAGGAAGTCTTGCAAGAGCTCAGTCGTCGGGACCCTTCTGTCTCGAGCAAATAACAACACGCAGCTAGATCCTAAGTTTTGCTGAAAATGGCAGAAGTATCCAGTGCTCAGTAACTGTATAGAGTGTGATGGAGTATCTGGAGATGGATCTTCAGATTGGCAATATAACCTCACAGTTCTCTGCTGCTAATTGACTGCAGTCTAGGAGCCTGAATGGAAATGAAAAGGAAGAAGCCCCAGATCAGCTGTTAGTGTGCGTAGGGATAGATTTCCCCTAGATTTGGGAGATAGCTTCTTAAGCTCCGGAGACATAGTGGTTAGACTTTTGCAGCTGTTAGCCTAACCAGGAGGACCTGCAGTAGCTTATTCTCCGTGAACCTGAGGCTTATGAAATTTTTAATGCAATGTTTGGTTCTTCGCACCTAAATGGTACTGCCACTTTGGAAAGGAAAGAAAGAAAAGTGATCTCATGCTTCATGAAACATTTTAAACTGAACTGAACTGAACTGAAATGGTTTAAACTGTTACTGTTTAGAACAACAAAAGTCAAGGTTAACTGTAGTGTTCAATACAGGATAATACAGAAAATAATATGGTAACTAAAAAAGAGAACAGAAGATAGCCAGTAGGTGACTATGTACGTGTTGTTGCAGGCAGCTCAGGTTAACCTAGCAATAGTTATATGGGCAGACATTAGGGAATCAAAAAAACATTGAAGGTGTGTGTCTGATTTAGGGCATAAGGAAGCATTTAGAAGAAACAGTGCCAAGTAGCCAATAACTTTATATTGAGAAGATAGCATGACTGTTACTGATTACTTCTATGGGTTGACATCTTCTAAATCAATTAAAATAATAAAAAAGGGAAGGGAGGAGAGTATGTCACCTAAGAGTTTCCTTCTTTAGTACTCAAGCCCTCCTTAAAACAGGTAATTTCCTTATTACTTGTTTTCAAATTAATATTTACTCTTGATTGAATAGGTTTTTCATTCTTCTGTACTCACATAATCATCATTTGCACATACGACTGTAGAAAATTTTAGTTTATATTCTTATATTCTTTATTTACCTTACACAGTAAGGATAAGTGAGTATCTTTTCGCCTTCCTATGAAAACCTGATTCTTCTGGGACGAAGTCCTTGAACTCATGATTTCTCAGTTAATGTCAGGTGGTCACATGCATTTCTTTAGCTTCATTTTTTTGCCATCCGCACATTACGCTGGTTCTCTCGTACTGATCATTGCTGAGATTTCTCAAAGGACTTCTTCTAATTCCTCTATCATGAGAAATATTGTTATCATGGGACCACAGTGTTGTTCCTAATAGCTTAATATGCCTTAATAATTATCCTTTCTGTGTTGCTCCTGTAAAAAAATAATATTCTTTTTATTTTACCTCAACATACCAAGTGGATGAACTTGGTAGAAGCATCAGCTACTGTTTTCCCTAAGGACACAGTTCAGTAGATGACACTCAATGTTCCTTCCAATGGCTAACTAAGCATATATTATCTTTTCTCTCTCCCAAAACTATACTTTCCTCAGAGGGAACACATACATATGTATTAGAACACAGACATACAGAAGTAAAGGTGTTTAGCTGAGCTCCTGGCTTATTCCAAACACTTCAAAGGATCAAGGAAACTTTGGTAACCGTATCCCATAGCTAATTCTCTATGTTTCTAAATAACTTAATGTGGACATTATAGTTAGAAAATGCTTTAGGAAGCCATATATTAATATTTTTCAGAAATATTTTCAAAATTGGTTTGTATGGCAACTACTTCAAAGAGCATACATAACTCACTAACCCTAATTCAGTTAGAGGTATCTTATCTTGACACTTAATTTACTAAAGCCTATACTTAACTGCCCTGTTAGACTAAATTATTTCTTCCAGTAACAGTCTATTGCTTGTGATAAAAATGGAGTGCCTAAGGGGAATTGCTAGCACGGTAAGTCGATTTGAAATGTATTGGGCATGGATCTTCCACCCCCACCACTACATATCTTTTTCCAGTAAATTCTAACCTCTGGATTAAGAAATGCAGAGGTGGCAGACAAAGTCAGTTCTGTTTCTTGTTCCACCTGCTGTCTCCACCACACTCTATCGCACTTCCCTTTTAGTCTCATCTTAATCTTAAGTAACAGAGCTCTACATAAGTGCACCTCACCTCCTGCAATATCAACTGAACACTTCATAAACGTGAAAATATCCAGCCTCTGTCAGACTGAAAGGACTGTCTGGACCATCTCATCCTGGTTTTGAAACAGTCAAAAGCAGAGAGAGCAGAATGTAGAAAACAGGTCATGTACAATGAAATCTCTCTGCTTATATGATCTCCCACTTCCAGCACTTACGAGCTGGGGGATTCGCCAGCTGGAGCTCACTGTGACATGATAAAGCCCTCCCTTTTCAGTTAGGGAAATGGGGAGTGAGGAAGACAGTCATTCAGAAAAAGTCAGGGAAGGGATTTTTGATTCTACAACTGACCAGGTCTGCTCTGGGGCTGTATCAAGAATCTGGACTGGGTGCTCAACTCCAATCAGAAATACATATTTTAGTATGTATGCTCAACATACATACTACATATTTTAGTGTGTATGCTTAAAGACAGTGGCACAAGATTTGTTCTTTTTCATCAAAAAACAGTTTCCCCTGGAGTCTGTTCTGGTAGAAAGTTCAGCTGTAATCACTGAGAGCACTAGACACGCTAGCAGAATATTTGAGTCATTTTAGAACAGTCAATTACAGAGGGGAATATATGTTCCTCTTTCAGGACTGAGAAAACCTTCAGATCAATTCTTGTCATCATATACTAGGAAAGTGCTAGATCCTCAACTCCAAGTCAAGTCTCTCTCCAGGCTCCTGTTGGACGCTTCCCACCCCATCTGAAAAGACTTCAAATCTTTGTTCTCTCCATAGAGGTGCGATGGTGTCTGCCTTGCTCGCTTGCAGCCTGCTGAGATTTGCCATGGAGCAGAACCACCTCCTTTGTGGTGGGGCTGCACAGAGGTTCTCCAAACCCTTTGGTGTTCTCATGAACTGCTTCTGACACTGAGATGTGCAGAAATACTGCCTCAAGCTCTGTTCAAACTTTTGCTCAGTATGCCATCACAAAAGCATTTAAATTTGATGGTGCAGTTGGCTGCACGCTCCTCCAGCCTCTATTTTTATCCTTCATTCAGCTGCATGAGACTAGGTAAAGGTGTAGGGGATATACTGTTTAGAGGCATCCAGCCGGTGACAATCATTTGGAGCAAAAAGTTAACTCATCTACCAAAACCCAGAGGCTATGTAAAAATGGATGTTCTTCCTTTGTATTTACCTTTGAATCCTGCAACAAAACTTGGGTATGAGATGCACGCAGGAGATGAGGCACGTTCTTCCTCTTTTGTAGGTTGCTTGTGCAGTTTGACAGAGGAGAGTACTGCTACATCTGAAAATTTTTCCAGCTCAAATAATCACATCTATATGTAGCACAGTGGGAATATGTCTTCGGACAGCAGGTTTCGAAGAACTTCCTCTTTTTTGTGCTGTGAAATAAAGACTAAGCATACTCTAGTCTCTGTTCCAAGCATCTCATGTAGGTACTGCATGCATATGCTGAAAGAGACAAGGTGTAAACCACCGACCACTCCCCATGCTAGAACTTTCATGATATTTGGGGAGTTAGCACTGATTATCAGAACACACTGAAAAACATGGTATGTGAGGAGAAAATGAGATCCAGTGGAGACCAGAAGGACAATTACATCTTGCATATCAATCATACATTCAGATTAGGAGCTCCTGCCTGTTTACATAGTTTGTAATGTTTTTTTATGGTAACAGTAATGAATGCACCTAGTTTACATAGCTGAAGTACTATATCCCTATGGTTTCTTCAGCAGATATAATTATGTTATACTATTATACAATAATAAGAAGTCAGAAGCCACAGAAACCTTGTTCTCTCTTGGCCTGAACTGAATTAGTGGTAGCATGGGAGTCTTTTCAACTAAAGTTGTCCCATTGTAGTTATATTGTGAAATTAGTCCCTTGCTGGTACTGAAGGTTACTTTATGTTTACTAGTATCGAGTTGAGTATTGACCACTTTATGAAGTTGGTATTTGTGTTACTCTATTTCTGTATAGTTGTGTTGGCAGGACAATACTGCATTGGTGTATCGGCACAGAAAAGGATTGGAAACATTTATTAAAACATGAAAGTTCTGAAATAGTAAAAATTCTAACACTGATGACTGGCAAGACAATGTTTTTGAATAAATGATCTTTAGGTACTTCCCTGGTCAATGCTCATTTTGAACCTCTGCCACAGTGTACCAATACAACAGTTTGTGCAGCACATTCTGAACCATCTCAGGGCAGTTAAATTACTTAAGAAAACTGTTTGGATTTGGGTTTTTTTTGCAAACCTGTTTTTAAGTTTGCATCTCATTGAAATCTTCTGTGTTCTCAGTTGTGTCCCTTGCCTCTTGTTCATCCACAGTGTGCAACCAAGAAGAGTGTGGCACTCCAGTCTCTTCCCCTCCACCCCAACTACATAGTTGCAGACAGGAGTAAGATCTCCCCTCATCATTCTTTTCTACAGGCTGAGAAAACCCAGATATCTCAGCCTCTCAGTATCACGTGCTCCAGTCCCTTCAGCAGTCATCTTAGTCATCCACTGATGGTGCCTAGTGATAGAATAAAAGGTAACAGGCACAAACTTGAACATAGGAAGTTCCATCTAAACATGGGGAGAAACTTTACTTTGTGGGTGGCAGAGCACTGGAACAGGCTGCCCAGAGAGGTTGTGGAGTCTCCCACACTGGAGACATTCAAAACCCGCCTGGACACCGTCCTGTGCAACCTGCTGTAGGTGACCCTGCTCTGGCAGGGGGGGTGGACTAGATGATCTCCAGAGGTCCCTTCCAACCCTGACCATTCTGTGATTCTGTGACTTGCTCATTTTCTGGGGAACCCCAAAATGGACATGGTACTTCAGATACACTCTCAACATAACGGTGTAGTTCACTTCAGTCTGAAACAAGCATCTGGTGTATGATTTTTTTTGTCCACTACTGAGCCGTTGGAGCATTTGATCTGAGTCACAAGACTTGAACTCGACTCCAAGAATCTGAGAACTCCTGACTCGCTTCCCTGTTAGAGAAGGTAGCTGAGTGACTGTCTCATCAGAGGATTTGTATGAAGTGAAAAAATACAATTGGGACATATTGCATAAAAAATGTAGAGGTTCCCTTTTTTTTTTTTTAAACTACCTTTCATCTTCAACGCAATCAGATGTGCCTGTATCTCTAGTGAAAAGAGGTTACTGTCATAACCACAGATACATAGATCTGAAAACCCTTTTTGGGGGGGAAATAATTCTCATGTTTTATGGACTCCCTGTGAATTATTTTTTTATTTTTTTTCAGCTGTGTAGGGTTTTTTGAAGCTAGTTTTGTTAATAGCCATTGAACTTAGTTGGGACAATAAGTGAGATTCGACTGTCACTGAAGATTTCTGAACCACATAAAGAATCTTCCACAAAATAACAGATTTTACATGCGCTTATGTCTCAAGCTTAGATTGGGACTTTTGCTAAATTCAAGTTAAGGCTTAAGATTTCTTCAACATTCAGTTACCAAAGTTCAATATATTAAACTTGGGGTTCTGGGGTGTTGTTTGTTGGGGTTTTTTTATGTGAGAACTATATGGCTGCCAAAAGGGATTGGCTGCATAGGATGGTCACGGCAGGGTTTTTATCTATTATTTCAGTGGTTTCAGTTTGAGCTAAGATTCAAAGGTCTGACTTATATCTACTGAATCCCAGCTGAAAAAGTAAATGCTAGTATGAAAGGTAGGACATACTTCTCATACCAGAAGGACCTTCAGAGGCATACTTGTTTGAGCTGTGATGTTCTGGAATTATTTTTAAGTTCATGATTAAATGAAGTGTTTTTCTTAAGTCTATAATCAGTCTGAGTGTTCATCCTGTAGGATCATTTCTTCATCTTTTTATTTAATCAGCTAGAAGCCTTTCTTCTAGGGACATGCCTTCTGAGGCGATAAGTGCAATGACTGGAATAATGTCATTGTTGTTACTGCTGAGAGCCTGTCTATTCAAGCCCTGTTTTAAACTCTCTTCCTGTACCTATCTGGGTGGACTGTTCAGTGGATAAGGAATTGGCTGGATGGTCACATCCAGAGCAACGGCTCAATGTTCAGATGAAGATCAGTGACGAGGCGTGTCCCTCAGGTGTCCATATTGGGACCAGTACTGTTTAATATCTTAATCAATGACATTGACAGTGAGATTGAGTGCACCCCCAGCAAGTCTACAAATGACACCAAGCTGAGTTGTGTGGTTGACATGCCTGAAGGATGGGTCCCCATCCAGAGGAACCTGGACAAGCTCAAGAAGTGGGCCCATGTGAACCTCATGAGATTCAACAAGGCCAAGTGTCCTGCACCTGGGTTGGGGCAACTCCCAGTATCAATACAGCCTGGGGGATGAAGGGGTTGTGAGTAGCCCTGCCGAGAAGGACTTGGGGGTACTGGTGGATGAAAAGCTGGACATGAGCTGGCAAGGTGCACTTGCAGCCCAGTAGGCCAACCATATCCTGGGCTGCATCAAAACAAGTGCAACCAGCAGGTCGAGGGAGGTGACTCTACTCCACTCTGGTGAGACCCCACCTGGAGTACTGTGCCCAGCTCTGGAGTCCTCAGTACAAGAAAGACATGGATCTGTTGGAGCGGGTCCAGAGGAGGGACACAAAAATGATCAGAGGGCTGGAGCACCTCTCCTATGAGGACAGGCTGAGAGAGATGGGGTCACTCAGCCTGGAGAAGAGAAGGCTCCGGGGAGACCTTATTGCAGCCTTTCAGTGCCTAAAGGGGGCTTATAAGATAGATGGGGACAAACTTTTTAGCAAGGCCTGTTGTAATAGGATGAGGGGTAATGGTTTTAAACTAAAAGAGGGAAGATTTAAACTAAAGATAAGGAAGAATTTTTTTACGATGAGAGTGGTGAAACACTGACACAGGTTGTCCAGAGCGGTAGTAGCTGCCCCATCCCTGGAAACATTCAAGGTCAGGTTGGACAGGGCTCTGAGCAGCCTGATCTAGTTGAAGATCCTTGCTCATTGCAGGGGTGTTTGGACTAGATGACCTTTAAAGGCCCCTTCCAACCCAAACTATCCTATGATCTACACAAAGGCCCTATTTATTTGTCACTGCCTTGGTATCAGCAACCCCTAAAGTCACAGTTTTCTATCTCTAATATTTAAGACAAAAGAGTCTTCAGATCAGTCTTCTAAGTGTCAGAAGTTGAAGACCTCTTCCATGGCCAAATAGCAACTGTCACAGACACACAAATGGAAACAGTCACTGGTGGTTCAAACAGCACCAGCTTTTACTGGACCACTGGATCAGGTACTGGATCTGCATGAGACAAACGCAAAAGGCAGGTAAAAGGAGAATTCTGTTGCTTGGCTGTCCACAAAAGAAAAAAAGTAGGTCAGATATAGTGTTTCTGTACATCCTCAGGTACTTGACCTTTTTCTCCCCAGCTGCAGGATTTTGCATTTTCCTTTCTTGAACTTCATAAGGATTCTGTTGACCCATTTCTCCAGCCTGTTGAGGTCCCTTTGAATGGTAGCACTCCCATCCGATGTCTCACCAACTTCTCCCAGTTTTGTGTCATCTGCAAACTTTCTGAGAGTGCACTTTGTCCCATCGTCCAGGTCATTAATGAAGATGTTAAGGAGTATTAACTCCTAGAGCACACCAGGAGTGACTGGCCTACAGCTTGACCACATGCCACTGATCACAACCCTTTAAGCCTGGCAGTTCAGTTAGTTTTCAGTCCACCCCACTGTCCATTTATCTAGCTCATACTTCATCAGTTTGTCTATGAGGATGTTATGGGACACAGTGTCGAAAGCCTTGCTCAAGTCAACATCAACTGCTCTCCCTTCCTCCATGAAGCTACTCATATCATCTCATCACAGGGGAGGCATGATCTCCGCTTGGTAAATCAATGCTGACTACTCCCCAACACCTTCTTATGCTTAATATGTTTGGAAATCATTTGCAAAAACACCTTCCCAGGGACTGAGGTAAGGCCACCTGCCCTGTAATTCTTGGATCTTCCTTTTTGCCTTTCCTGAAGAGAGCAGTGACATTTGCTTTTTTCCAGTCCCCAGGAACCTCCCCTGATCACTGTCACCTTTCAGAGATTAGCGAGAGTGACCTCACAATGACATCAGCCAGCTCCATGATGTTATAACTTACGTAATTGAAATCTAGAGGAAGCAGCACATTCCATGAATTGCAGAATTTGCAGGGTGGAAGAAAACTGATCCTTAATTGTACACGACAGTGATCTTTAACCTTTGAAATTAAGGTAAGTTAATGTTTGATTAACATCTGATGTTTACTCAAGTTTTGAAATGTATGACGACTATCTAAATACGTGTCTGTGAGACTTCTCTAAAGTTATGTTATTTTACCTTTTTAGCATGCGATTTCAGTTTTCTTTGTTGAAGTTTTATACATTATAAACCAAACCATCTGATTTTTCAGCACTTGTAGGTGCATTAGATGCATCCATCAGGTATCTTCTGATTCTAGTTTCTCCCAGTATGGCTGCTCTTCTCCTCTCCTTTAGATACACCATGTCCTACCATTTCTCCACTGAAACCTAGAATACTGGATCCAAGGTCAAATCCACAATACAAGAAAGAATTCAGTTGTGTGGAATGTATGGATATATACTACTCTCTGAGGATGGGTTTTTTTCTGTAAGGGGAAAAAAAAAAAACCAAACGAAAATTCCACACATCTAAACAGGAGACAACCAGCTTACTGTTCCCCTGAATATGGTAAAGCAAGTTCTACTGGTGGCGACACTTGAAAATCATATTGATTACAAACTACCTTATTGTCATTTGCCCAAGATTATAGAAATCACATGGACTGTCATATGCATGGCAACTGGCCTCTTGCAAGTATCACAAAAGTCCACTTTTTAGATCTAAAGTATGCAGGTCCAACCAATTCAACCCCTTTTGCAAGCATTCTTCCTGGTACCATCCAGCATTGCTAGAACAGAAGTCTGTGGCCAGCACAGACGGTCAAAGAGGTAGGAGCAGAATTTGTTCGTAGGTCTAGCTGCTTCTATTTCCTCTGCTTCAGACGATGCTCTATAACTCTGCTCTACTGAAGACAGAATCATAATTTTGAAATTATCTTTCTATTGAGATTTAAGTGTCAAATGGACTACTACAATTTGATCTGCTCCATCACGTCAAGCTATACAGAAAAACCTGGCAAATTTATTCATTGTCTTTCACGTGCAGCTTATTCCTAACTGACAAAGGCAATGGCAGTCCACAGACTTAGAGGAAAATTATGATCTTCAGTATTTCCTGATGGAGGAAAAAAAAATTAATACAATTGAGAAAGGGACACTTCGTTTTTCTGTATCATGCAGTGTGGGAAACTACTGGGCTTAGATGTTATGGAATCGATACAGTTCACAGCAGAATACGTCTATTTATATCAAGACATTTTCCACAGACCAAAGAAGTTGGATAATGCTTTGATAACAGAAGGGCAGAGAAAGGCTAATTATTAATTTAGGTTCTTTTTGTTTCAGACACGGCAGAAGGAGCAACTGAGTCTAGACTGAGATTTTAATGTGGTAGAGGAATAAGTCAACTAAGTTGGAAAGGTGAATGGGTGCCAGGGCAAGGGAAAGAGGGACGTGGAGCAGAAGTGTGACTTGAATACCTTTCCTTAGCTGAAGTCTCTCGCTATACTTCTAACTCCATGAGGTGGGTTGATGAGAGGTGGTGTCTTAGTTATGCAACTCACCAAGGTGTTTCCCATCTGTTGAATCTTCTCTTCTTCAGACAGGCTAGGTGACAATCTTCCACCACCACTCAGGAAACCAAACAAGTAAATAAATAGATTAATAATAGGGCTTTATTAATAAGATGTTGTGAAGACCTGAAACCTGCTGCAAGGTCATTAAAATGTTGATTGGAAGGCACCTCTGAAGGCTGTCTTTTAGTTGGACCAGCTCAGCAGTAGATTACATCACTCGGCTTTGCCTGTGTCTTGAAAAGCCCCAGTGACAGAGATTCCTCCACCTCCCTGGACAACTTGTTCTAGTGCCCAGCTACCCTCTTATTGATTTTATTTTCTGATGCCCAGTCTGAACCTCCCAAGCTGTAAACTGTGGCAATTGTTCTTTGTTAGACCAGCTGGCACTAGCAAGAAGAGTTTGGCTCTGTCGGTTTTCTAATAATACTTCAAACAGTTGTAGGCTGATGTTATGTCACTTCTTAGCTTCCTTTTTACCAGACTAAATAAGTCCAGCTCCTTCAGCCTCTCCTTAACAGCCTTCTTGGTAGCTGTCCACTGAACTCTTCCCAATTTCACCATGTCCCTCTTAATCAGAGGTATCCAAACCTAAACACTATTTCAGGTATAGCCTCACCAGTACCAAGTAGAGATTATCAGCAAGTTTCCCTTCATGTGCTGGCCACACTTCTAATGTTAACCCAGTATGTGGCTTCTTTCAGAAGAGCACGTTGCAGGTTAGCATTCAACCCACGGTGCGCTGTAACCCACAAGACTATGACCCAGCCAGCCACCTCCCAGCCCGTACCCGTACATGGGGTTATTCCAGCTGCTCCAGGTACAGAACTTAATACTTCTTATAAGGATCATGAGGTCTCTGTCCAATCCTTAAGTTTCTCAGGGTCCTTCTGGGTTGAACCAGCAGCCACTTCCCCTAACTTAGCACTACCTGCAGGTCTGCTGAGAATGAGCTCTGCATTGCAGCCAGGTTGTTAACGAAGGCTTTGGGTATGGGTACCAGTATTGATCCCAGGGTGCTTTGCTGATTACCAGCCAAATATTGAGTTATTGACTGCTACCCTTACAGCCAGTTTTCAATTCATCTATACAGTCTGTTTGTCCAGTCCCTGCTTCTGGTGTTTCCAGAGGGGAAGGCTGGGGAAGCTGGTGTCAAAAGCCATATTCAAATCAAGGTATATTACACCCACCACTCTGCCCTTGCCCACAGAGCCAGCCATTTTATCATAGCTGGCAATCAGGCAGGTCAAACATGGTTTGCCTTCCTGGGCTGACTACTGCTGATTATGTGCTCCATGACCTTTCCATTGACTGAAGTGAAGCTGACTCAAAAGGAGTGTGGCCAGCAGGTCGAGGGAGGTCATCCTCCCCCTCTACTCTGCCCTGGTGAGGCCGCATCTGGATTACTGCGTCCAGTTCTGGGCTCCCCAGTTCAAGAAGGACAGGGATCTGCTGGAGAGGGTCCAGCAAAGGGCTACAAAGATGATTAGGGGATTGGAACATCTTTCATATGAGGAAAGGCTGAGGGATTTGGGTCTCTTTAGTCTGGAGAAAAGAAGATTGAGG
>VZSZ01003430.1:253473-284776 GCA_013398815.1 Ibidorhyncha struthersii
CCCCGGCGTGACCCATCCCCCGCCGCCTGGTACCGCCTTTGTGGTGCGGGAGGTGTTTGCCATGAGGTGGCTTTTGTGCGGCGGGTCGGGCTCGCCCGGCAGACGCGTGTGCCGCCGCGATTTCCCCGACCGCCGGCGGTGCTGGCGGGGAGGGCGGCAGCTCGGTTTTACCCCGAAGTGAAGAGTAGGGAGGGAGCGATTTATAAACCTCATTTTCAGCAGTGCCTGGGCCTGCCTGTGCTGGTTGGCCAACCCGGGCAGCAAACTGGTTGAGCTGGTATTGAGCTCGAACGCCTCACTCCCGAGCCCTTATAAAGGTACGGCACCTATTAAGGTGCCTCCTCGTTGCTGGGCGAACGTAACTTTTAATTTCCGAGGGTGAAGAGGGTGGGTGTGAGGTGTGATGGAGGCTGTTGCAGCGTACGGAGGCGCGTGTGGCGTGGGATCAAGTGCCCCAGCACCAGGAGATGTTAAGGCCAAGGCTGGTGGTCGTGACCGTGGCTCTTGGCCTCACGTGTAGGTGTCAGGGTGGGTCTGGCTGCTCTGCCTTCGCCTGACCTCTCCCCGGTTCCACCCGTGAGATGAGTGGTGATTAAGTAGTTAGGCAGCTGCTCATTATGCTTCTACCTTAATTATCTGATATGGGGCCTTTTCTTTGTGGATGGCAAACCATCTAAACCTGGGGTGTAAGAGGGTGTGATTTCCCTCTTGTCCTAAGCCACTGTTCCAAAAGTAGCTTTACAATTGCTTTGGGAGATAAAGAAGTAGTATTATCCCAAATTTATAGGATGGGAAGATGAATCCAAGTCTTTGACTTCTCTGAGATAACGCTGTGTGAGGAGGCAGGGAGGGAGCCGGGAACGCCTGTGTTTGCCGTTCCTTGCCCTCCTCCTGTGCTCAGCAGTCACAGCTCCCACGGTAAACTGTTGCGGTTGAGCAGTCAAGCACTTCTAGGTCTTGGGTTTCCATATTTTCATGTTTCACCTGGAAGAGAAGGGATAAAAACAATTAATGCTCGAATTTATATTTGTGAGTCCCCCCCCAAGCGTAAGGAAGTCTGCCTAATATTCACTCGCACTCTTCCCAGACTTTTTTTCTTCTTGTGTTTTCTTACTTTATACTTTATAATTTCAGAGGCAAGTGTTGCAAAAAAGCTTCACTTGTTACATAGACCAGGACTTCACCCTGTATGAGATTGGGGATCCACAGAAAAGGTGGGATGTGGTGTAATTAGAGATGATATCAAATGGGTCATGTGTTGTAGAGCGTGGACAGGGATGAGCAGATGTAATCACTTGTGGTCAAGCATCGACATTCGAACACTAATGCCCAAGCATGGCAGTATAGAGTGGTCTCAGCCAAACCTGTTATTTTATTTGATTTGGCTGCTAGAAGATAATATATGATGTGGTATAAAAGATTGTATGTTTATGGTGTGTTTTACCAGCAGTAGCGTGGATGGGATTTGGATCTGTTGCAACAGAGAATGAGACTTTTTGACTGGGACCCAACTTACCAATTTTGTAGCAGTTATTAATGCAAATAGTTAACGGGGATGTGGAACTGATGCTCTCTTAATTTACATGTTTGTATGTACATCTAGGTCCTGGAGTCCTCATCTTGTTCATAGGGATAGGAAGAATATTACCTCTGCATCCCAAAGTAAAATGCTTCTTCGCAGTGTGTTGCCCCCAGAAAGAGTGCTGCCCCAGCGACAGGTGGTGGCTGCCACCACCATTGCCCTTCCCAAACTTTGTAGTTCCCTGGCAGCGTTTAAGTTTTGATCTCTAGGGTCCTCCAGCGCTGGGGGTATTGCTAGGATAGCAATGAAAGTGAGGCACCAGATTTAGCGCATCCATCACTTCAGACTGTCTGCCCAGATCAAGCTGTAACAAACAAGCTTGCAGTAAGGAAAGATATTTGCATCTCTTGATTACCAGGGAAGAAGCTGTTGTTCAATGGTTTATAATTCTGCAAAAAGGAACAAAACTCTGTGGCACAAGCAAATAATATTGACAGAGCTCAAGTGTTTACCTCTGCCAAAAATCAAAGGCATGTGGCAAACAGTGGAGATGCTACAGCCTGAGAAGACATTGCAGGAATCTTTTTGTCAGGGAAGGTGTTAGGTGACCAAAATGTAGGCGTTACTGCAGCTGCCATCTGTAGTAACAGTAATGACTAAATAGCATTTGAAGGACAAGCTGCTCAGTATTGAATCTCTTGTCTTCCCTCTTGCTGCCCAGTGAAATTTGCTTAACGTATATTCTGAGAGACTGAAATACCAAACGCTTCGGTTTTCAGGGAAGAATATATTTTTCTTCTTACAGGATTTAAGAAAAAATTACATGTTGTGCCAAGTTAGACTATGTATCACAAAAACAGTTTGTGTGAAAGAAATTCACGTGTGTATTTCTTTAAAAATTCTGCGTGGGTTTTTATTCTTGATAGCAGCGCTTCTCTAACTGATTTCTTATCAGCCAAAACAACTTAAAGAAAGTATATTTATACTCTTTCTTTTGTACTATATTATGTTCTCTCATATATGGACACTCAAGGTTGTTTATCCCTGAGGTTAATTCATGTGCTGCTTTTCATGTGATGTTACCATTTGCAAGTACTGGGCTTAGTTCAGAGCAATTTAATATACCACATCCTCTCAAGGTTATTGTTTTATTATTTAAAATATTGTAACACTCACAGGCTTTGCCTCTGTTCTTTCAAAAAAAAAAAAAAAGTCAGATTCTTTTTCAACTAAGTTTGATTAAATTCCAGTGAAGAAAAATATCTTGCCTTTGCATTCCAAGACTGCAGAAATAAAAGGAAGGGATAATTTGAAATGCACATGTTAGTGAAGCATCCGAAACAGTGTTTGTAAGGCACTGTTGTATAGTGTCACATACCTCTGTTTGCTGTGGTGGCAAGCGTATCCGTAGCAGTGGAAAAGGCATCAGGGATGCTTTTTTTTTATATTAGGTAATTATTTCTAGTCGTGCTAATTGAAGGAGCATGTACATATTTAATGTAAATGAAACTATATATCCTGCATGTTGATATTATACAGAGATTTATGTAGTAAGGCTTTTTTTGTCTCATGAATAAATAAAATACAATTATAGCTTTCTTAGTTATCGGTCTTTTAATGTGTGCAGAGCAAAACCGACAGGGGAAATACTTTTAAAATCTTATTTATATCTGTCATTCACTTACAAATGCATTTTAAGGCCACAGAACAATAATAGCAGGGCTTTCAATTCTGTTTAATTCTGGGCTGTTCAGGTGATTAAAAAAAATAAAGTCTTCTTTTGTGTTTCACCTCTGCCAGAAGGTCCCAACATCAGTGTTGTTGAGTGGCTTCTTTGGCTTTTCTCTGTTAAGCTTATCTTGACCAGTCCTCATGAAATCTGTTTTTTGCCGCAACTCTCTGACAGGGCATTGCAGTTTTCAGGCCTTCACTTACAATTGGCTCAAGCTGTTGAGCAGATCGTAGAAGCAGTTATTCTCAGTTTAAGTTCTGTGTCCACTTATGTGTTGTTTTGGTTTTTAAAGTATTCTAAATAACCGGACCGTACAACTTGGGACTGGGAGGTGGGGTGGGGGGTGGGCAGGGAATACAGCTGATCAAGAAACTAATGCAAATTATGGGAATACTAACTGCATTGAGTAACAGCCAGCTCAAGTTGTGTCCTCCCTGTTTCCATCATCTTCTTTTAATTGGCTCTCACAGTTGTTCTCAGCCTGATAACTTCGGGTTGAGTGAGGTCTGTGTGTCTTATAGGTCCTGTTTGATATGGTTACCTTTCAGGTGATGTGTGTGTGTGACAGGTTATACTCAGCTCTCAGTGTACTGTGGTACAGTGATTCAGGTCAGTAAGTATGTTAAATACACTTATGTTACACACCCAATGTTAACTTTGCTGTGAATCTCTCCTGCTGGCAGAGAGGGAAAATCTGGATAATATGCTTAAATAATGGAAGGAGTTGTAGTGCTGTAACTCAGCCAAGGTTGTTGCAGGAATCAAAAGCAATGTTCTTTCAGTACTGCAACAGATTTTTTTTAACCTGCACGGTTTATGACATTTAGATAATTTCTGAGTTGCTGTGCTGTAATTGACTTGTGTTTGGTATTTCCATCACAACTTGATATATCTACCTGTGTATTTTCTGTGGTTGGAATTACTGCATGTATGAACACAGTATGTATTAGTTTTCCCAATATACTTGTGTTCAAGTAGCTAATCCAGTGAACTAGTGCTACTTGAGTCATTTAGTGGTCTGCCTATCAAATTGACAAAAAAAGTGACTTGGAATCTTGACTAATCACAGAGGTATTTTGCATCATAGTATTACCCTGGACTGACTTTAGATAGGATGTTTAGAAATACCTTTCACTGTGTTTTATCTCCACGATGATGAATGATGATGATGTGTGGGGGATGTAAAGATAAGAGGTAAGTAGGATAGTGGAAATCTAGCTAACCATTAAAATGGGGAAAAAAAAATAAAGAAACTCGAGATTACTGTTATGTTATTTAAAATACTGTAACACGTCTGCCAGACTTTGTACCTGTCATTCAAATAACACTTTTTTTTTTTCTTTTCTTCATTTGTATTATGAAACTGTCAAGATCATAAGAACCTAGCACCCAGCACTCTCTGCAGGTCTGAATGTTGTAAGGATCTTGGTAAAGTACTTGTTGCAGTTAAACAGTAATCAAGATGTTTCATATAGAATTATTTCTGCTTTTGAATTGTCTTGTTCTGTGTATGTACATACATAATCACGGACTCATGGAATTTTCAGAGTTGGAAGTGACCTCCAGAGATCATCTATTCTAACTCCCCTGCTAAAGCAGGATTGCCTAGAGCACATTACTCAGGACTGCATCCAGGAGGGTCTTGAAAATCTGCAGAGAAGGGGACTCCACGACCTCCCTGGGCAGCCCCTTCCAGTGCTCTGTCACCCTAACCGTAAAGAAGGTTTTTTTGTGTTTGAATGGAACTTCCTATGTTCCAACTTGTGCCCATTGCCCCTCGTCCTGTCACTGGGAACCACTGAAAAGGGTCTGGCTCCATCCTCCTTCAACCCACCCTTTAGATACTTATAAGCACTAGTAAGGTCTCCCCTCAACCTTCTCTTCTCCAGGCTAAAGAGTCCAGCTCTCTCAGCTTTTCATAAGCCTCCCTCATAAGGGAGATGCTCCAATCCCTCAGTCATCTTTGTTGCCTTACGCTGGACTCTCTCCAGTAGTTCCCTGTCCTGCTTGAACTGGGAAGCCCAGAATTGGACACAGTATTCCAGTTGTGGCCTCACCAGTGCAGAATAGAGGGGGAGAATGACCTCTCTCAACCTACCGGCCACACTCTTCCCTATGCAGCCCAGGATTCCATTGGCCTTCCTGGTGACAAGGGCACATTGCTGGCTCATGGGTATCATTTACTATCTACCAGGACCCCCAGATCCTTCTCCTCAGAAGTGCTTCCCAGCAGGTCCACCCCTAACCTATATTGGTGCCTAGCATTCCTCCTCCCCAGGTGCAGGACCCTGCACTTGCTCTTGTTGAACCTCATTAGGTTCCTCTCTGCCCAGCACTCCAGCCTGTCCAGGTCATGCTGGATGGCAGCGTGGCCCTCTGGAGTGTCAGCCACCCCTCCCAGTTTGGTGTCATCAGCAAACTTGCTGAGGATACACTCTGTCCCCTCATCCAGGTCATAGATGAATATATTGAACAAGATTGGACTGAGTATTGACCGCTGGGGGACACCACTGGTTACAGGCCTCCAGCTTGACACTGCTCCATTAATCACAGCCCTCTGAGTTCTGTCACACAGCCAGCTCTCAATCCACCTTGCTGACTCCTAATCTAGCCCACACTTCCTCAGCTTCCTAATGAGGGTGTTATGGGAGACAGCGTCAAAAGCCTTGCTGAAGTCGAGGTAGATGACATCTACTGCTCTCCCCTCATCTAGCAAACCAGTTATAACATCATAGAAGGCTATCAGATTGGTCCAGCATGATTTACCCTTGGTAAATCCGTGTTGACCACTTCCAATAACTTCCTGTTCTTCAGCATGTTTGAAGGTGACCTCCAGAATGAGTTGCTCCATTATCTTCCCAGGGACAGAGGGGAGACTAACCGGCCTGTAGTTCCCTGGGTCCTCCTTCTTGCCTTTTTGGAAGATGGGAGTGATGTCAGCCTTCCTGCAGCCCTCAGGCACCTCTCCTGTTCCCCCTGACCTTTCAAAGATGATGGAGAGTGGTCTAGCAATAACATCTGCCAGGTCTCTCAGCAGATAATGCATATATGTTTCAGGCTTTCTGCAAGTGTAATGAATTAATATATTGACATGCCTGTTGGTCACATCTTAGTTTTCTTCTTCATTTTATTCCTGTAACTCTTAAAGTGTAGCTACTGTGGATAATTCATTTTCCTTAACTATTAATATCTGTCTCCTCTGCAATATGAAGTCTTGTGAAGTATGTCCTTGTTTTCATTTACTGTATTATTTGCATATACCATTATTGTTTACTGAATACCAGATCAAACTGTGTGGAAATGTTCTGCCCTAAATTCTGGGACATCAGTTTCTCTTTTGCACTTGAATATCTGGAGGTTTTTGATACTGCTTTCATGTGTTTGTCTGTTTTCCTTTGATCAAGAGAAAGCTGATCGTTCTTGTGGTTTTAAGGTGCTGCAGACAAACGTCTGCTTTGCTGAGATTGATAAAGCATTTCTGTGATCTTTGCATAAACTTCAGTTACATAGCAGGTAGGCTCCTCTTCGTTCCTTAGCTGCTTTTCAGTGAGAATGCCAAAAGCAGTGATGACTAGAAGTAGTATTCCTGATGTTGTGTAGGGTTTGCACAGTTGCGTTGTGGTAGCTGTTTGCTTAGAAGTCACTTTGCTTTAAACTGTTTGTTTCTCAGTGTGCCCAAGTTTGTTCTTTCACTGTAATTTCATGTTATTTTTCTTGGCATAAATAGAGGTGCCAATAGCAAACTTCTTTTATTAATGTTTCACTTCTGTTAAATTCATTTGTTTTCAACATGGAAACTGCAACTTTTTGTGTTCCAGTGTTGTGCTTTTATCGATTGGGGTAACTTGAAAAAAATAATGTTGATCTGAATTTCTTTTAACAGTTTAATGGAGGAGATTGTTTCCTGTGCATCACATAATACTTAGCTTTTTTTGAATGTTCTTTTTTTTATTACATGAGTAAATAATGTTTGGTGCAGTCTTGGGCATTCACACCCTTTTTCTGGTGTGCAAAAAATCTCAAGACTCTCCTTTTTCTGTACTTTGAGTACAGAAACAGATTAAGTTGTTCAAGCTTTTGAAGTCAACCCTTTCACTAATAATGACATCTGTTGTTTTGTGAAGTCATTCCTGTGTGCTTGCATTTGCCTTCCAAGGGGTCCAGTCCACTTAATATGTATTAACTTCGTTTGATATAATGGACGTTTTAGTCTGTGGTGCCTTTTCAGTTGGTCCTTCATGCCAGAGCCAGCTGCCTGTTGGCCCCACATGCACATTAATGCATCTACTTGCACAAAAAGAGAAATGGATTTTATGCCCTGTAACCTTAACACCATCGTGGATCCAACATTAAACAACCATTTTTGGAAGAGAGTGTATGAAGTTTCATAAATTTACGTTCCTTTGTTTGTTAATAATTTCTCTTGGATATTCCCTTTTCCTAGTAGTGATTTTAATAAATAAAATGAGGCTCCAGAATTTATCACTTCTACCTGAGGTTTTGATAGGATGGAAAAGGATGTGTTGGATAAAAATACATGGTACCGTGTATCAGTTTATGGATGACACTGTAAAAGCATCTCAAAAAACCTTCAAGAAAATAGTAGTATATCTGATTGTTTTGTCTGTTTTAATGCCAGATGCTGGAGGATGTATTGTGGTTTTGTTTCAATTAGGTAAGACCTGGAAGTATGCCTTGCTTGATTCAGTCCATATGAATTATCAAATTACTTGTCTCATGCCAAGCAGAAGCTAGTAGAGCTCTTCTTTATTGCAGCAAAACATTCATGCAAATATTTCTAGTTTGCAATTAATTTTGGTTGTAGGTGTGGTGGAATACTGAAACTCTTAATGTGGCTTTCATCAAAAAAGAGAGAGACAAATTTTCCTAAGGCGTGGCATGTCTGGGTTTGTTAACTACAGCAAGAGTGCTGAAGGGGTCTTCCCCTGCCCAGCCAGGAAGCGCACCACTGCTTTTTCACCTAAGCAGTAAATCAGTGATAGTTTGAAGAATACTCCAGTCTTAACGAACTAGCCTTGATTATTTAGTTAGAATAAACTTCAAATATGTAATTATACTATAAGTAAAATAAACATCACTTTGAAAAAAAAACCAGTTATATGAAACAGAAATATTTTCTCATGCTGCTAAGGTGGCCGTGTGGCAAATCGCAAAAGAAAAGCCTTTCCTTTTGTCCCAGAAGGAAAAGTAAGACAATACTACAGTGTTTATCCACACATCGTTACTGTGATTTTTACATATTTTAAGTAAGGGTTTCTAATTTCCCTTCCCTCAGGAGGGGGATCTGGTTCAGCTGGACAGACGGACTTGCTGCGGTGAGGTGGGAGGAGATGCTCGTGATGGGATAGCCTGATAGAGTGTGCTTGTCGCCAGCTGAAGAGAAACGTTTGCCATTGGCACTGGGTCTGCTTTGGGAAGTGCTTTCTTTCTCCCGTCACTGGCGACTCACCTGCTCTCACCAGTCTTTTTCATTCCCTCATTTGTGTTGAATGTGGCATCCATGTGCGTGTGTAGAGATCCAGTCTGCATCAGGGGAAAGAGACCTCAGGGAGAGGACTGGAAACATGCTGTTGGGGCTCTTAAAACACTGGTAAAAAGTAAGCCAATTATGGCTTCCAAAATAAATGGTGGATGGGCTGGTTCTCCTTTCCCTGTCCTAAGGGGAAGAGGCAGTAGGCTTTACTTTTATCCTTACTTTTTTGACTTTTAGTACTGTGCTTCAGCCACGGGGCATCTTTTCCCCATACACTTAATGGTCTATTAATAGATGTAAGTATTTCCATTATGTTTCCTGGGTTTAGTAGTGCTAAGTGCTGTGGTTATAAGTAAACATGGCAATTTTCAACAGTCATAGGAAGTGGTTTAATGGTGCAATGAAATAAATGGGTGGCCTTCCTTTGGCATAAATGTTTTTTTGATGAGGTTCTGGATGAGGATGCTGGACTGCAAGGTTGTGGTCCAGGATGTGTTTCATGGCTCTTTGAGGCCAGGTTGTGGCACTGAATGAAAATGTTTGAGTGATGCAGAGGGGAGAGATTGTTTAGAGAAGGTATTCTGCAGAAATGTTGGATTTTTGTGGCATTATCAAGATACAGAACTGAAAGAAAATCTGAAATAGAAATAACTGCACAGATTATTTGAGGCATTTACAGATAATGGGAAGAGTTTGTTTTTCATAATACTTCTTATAATCTAAGGGTAGTTTTGCATATTCCCCCCCTTGCAGTATGTTTTCCCTCTAAGGTTTTGTAATCTCTGTTCTTATGTCATAGTCACTACCTGTATCCAGTTTTCCTTTAAGTATCATACTGCCAAAGGGTGTCTTAAAAAAATAGGTAGCCTGTCTTTGGATCTTCGTACATTTAATCTGTGATGAAGTTGCCCAAATGATGTGTGAATGGAACTGAAAGTCACATTACACAGTACAAGCACATCCTCTTTCAAATCAAATTTTTGTCATGGCTGGTCTGTTTGTAGTGCTGAAGAAAAACTGAAGACTGTAAAGAAAGTTTTCATGCAACCAAGGTTCCTTGTGATGAATGCTCCCTAAAGCATAGTGACAAGCTTACAGGCCATGTAGCAATTCAGAAGGTGTTTAAAATAGCACAGTAATGCTCCTGGAAGACCAGTGAATTCTCTGTTGATGTAAAACCCTGCAATGTAGAGATCTTTTGTTGCCTACTTGCTGATAATGGTGCACCTGTGCTGTTGATAAACTGACATCCTACTAGGTTAACTCTTGAATTTTTATAAGGTGGCTTTTTATTTTTCTCTCTAATGGTGTTTTCTTCCTTCTCCATTCTCATCTACTCACCCCTGCCAACGAGGTCGTAAGGATGGCCACTTCAGTCAGAGCAGTAAGTATCTCTGTCTCTGCTCTGTCATACATGGTGGCTAGAAGACATTGAGGGTAGGGTGTAAGATCACAGCAAGCAAACAGTATGCTTCCTAGTGCCCCATAAATTACAGTTCCAGGAGCTAGAGATGTATCCAGGAGACTTGGATTCATCTTCCATCATATATATACACATATTCCCATGCTCTAGCCTGCTCCTCGCTCCAGCTTCATAATTGCACTCAATGCAGTAATTCCTTCTTGTGCTCCAGCACAGCTCACCCTGCTCCATCCAGCCTTGGGAGCAGAAGGAGAGAAAACCGTGAGGCCAAGGAGGAGGCTGAGCCCATCAGATGGGCTCTGGCAGGAATCAACATCTCACCAGCCCACCTGCCTCCTGCAGTGAGAACCCAGAGGGCTAAAGTAGGTCTTAAATTTTTCTTGTGGCAGCTGCAAGGGGAGGCAAGGAGACTGGGAAAAGGAAAAAGGTGGAAAGGCAAAGAAAATGCATTCCATGCTGTTTAACCTCTGCTTCAGGCATTACTGTTCAGAAATGGAAAATCACCATATCAAAGAGCTCTTTGAAAATCAAAGGTAACAAAAAAAAAAAAAAAAAAAAAAAAAAAAAANTAGGCCGAGGAATGTTTTCCTAGTCTTCATAGCAGCTATCGGTTAACACCTGTTGCAGTATGATATACTTCCTTAAGTTATAGACTCAGAGAAGTAGAGGGGCAGAAGTCTTCAGGATGGCTTTCTAATGGATGTTTTGCACTAAAATGAATCCAGGTATCTACCGGTGATGCACACATATTGAGAAACTCTGGTCAAAACGCCTATGGTATAAGGTAGTGCTTGAAAGATGTAATTTTTGTCTTCTGACTTTCAGACCCAATGACCGAGAACTGCTGGATCTGATTCTGAGAAGCAGCATTTCAGGCTGATTATATTGTACAGTCCTTTATAAAACTGGACAGCTGAAAAGTCCCAAGAAACAAAACTGTTAAAGGGACATGGAATAACTGTTCAGCAGCTAAAAGCTAGCTTTAACTCCAACTAGATTTGAATGCATTCAGCCCCCCTTTTTTGTTTCCAGCTATGTAATCTGGTCCATTACTTCATGCCTTGCCAGAATAAACCAAATTTGTTCTTCTTAAGTGTCACTCAGTAAAAAGGTGATTTCAGCATTGTCTGGCAGATGCTAAGTACTCTTTTTAGGGAACAGTGAAATAAATAAACAAACATATTTATTTGTAGGCAGAGCTTGAGTGATGACCATTGAGTATACAGTTTGGGGTCTTTGGCAATTGAATTTGATGTAGTTTACACAAACTTGTAAGGGCTGATGGTGTCAGGTTTGTAGAGAGAATACCTCTTTCAGTGTGCATCAGCTGGCACTGCTTTGATAAGGTGGTGCAGGATTTCGCTCCTGGTTCTGAATTTACCCAAGCACATTATAGTGAAGTAATCTGCCCCTGAGTCTTCAAATGTTTCATCAAGCACAAGAATCTCTTCAACTTCTGGTGGGAGCTGACTCTCTGCTTTTGGTTCAGAAATGTTCGGTGCATCAGTAAAAAGGTACTCAAAGCGAAGACAAAAGTATTTGTCTCTTACAGTTAGATAGTCCTCTTGCCTATGGACAGAAACAACATGAAAATATTTGCTTGCTTGTTTGGGAGAATTTAATTTCAAATACCATTTGTGTTCTCATGTAAGAAGTTTGGATGCTGAATTTTCTACTGATAATTTTTTTTGTTGGTAGCATTAAACCTTCTCAGTGAGGTAGAGAAGGTGGGTTTAGCTAGCTGTTTGATGCTATACCTGTAATTTTCTTTGTCCCATGGCCTGCTACCCCATTGCCAGTTACTCCTCTTGCTGCTGTCAGTTCAGGCATAGAGCAAGGCCATTCTTGTGTGTGTATAGACCTGCTCTTCCTTTTCCCAAGCCTTCCTCTTACACGCACAGGAGGGGATGCGACATTTGCTGCAACTCTGACTCCTCCCCTTCCAAAATATTTACTGGCTTCTGTTACTTAAGCCAACTCAACCTACTCATCCTTCTCTTCTTTTCACTAGCTGTGGGTAGGCAGGTTTTTCAAGCCCTGACTCTTATCTTTTGATTTGTATCTGCGTGTGAAACAAAATTCTGGAAGGGTGCGGGATTCCTGTGCAAGTGCCGACTTTCACCCTGGGTGCATGGTGATATGGGGTTCTGCGTTCAGCAGAACTACCTTCTGTTGCCACTATCAAACAAAGGCCTCTTCTTGTACAGGTGTGTCCTGAACTTTGATCTGACCACAGTTAGTCTGTGCCTAATCAGTCCTGGCAAGGAGCTCCATAGTCAGCTGCCTTCTGCTAAGAATGCTACATCAATGAATGTATCTTCCCAGTGAGGCAAGGTTTGTGGACAGATAACCTCTTTTTATTAGACCAACCAGTTATACTCCAAACAAGCAAGCTTTTTTGCCCATCGATCTGGAGAAGGAGCAACTGCATCCTGATTCTTGACAAGTGGAAGTGGAGAGGAGAAAAGAACAGAAGTGGAGGCAGGAACCTGGAGGCTGCCTTGGCAGTAGCAAGTTCCTGCTCTTAAAGAGGCACGGGATGTTGTGACCAAACTTTTTTTATCGGGACACAGCACCTGTGATCTCTTACTTTGCTATAGGTGTGCTGCAGTATGGCAGCCGCTGTTCAGGGTGTTTCTGTTCAACTCGATGCAAGTTCCAGATAAGTACTAGTCAAGAGGGAAGGAATAAGAGTTCAGATTTTTTCTAATTTACTTTGAAAAGTATTCCTGTATAGTTCCTGGATTTGCAGGGTGAATGTTGCTATTACATTTCAAGAAGTATTGCCTAGATGAGGTTAAGACAAATCTCACTAGAACAAAGTGTGGAATAAGCAACTGCTGCTGTTCTAGTATTGCCATTGATGGGGTGTGGGGGATTTTTGTGCTTATGTCCAAAACTGCTGCAGTTCGTGTTCACTTTCCCCTAATGTAGCAACCCTGATTAGCAGGTTTATTAACTAAAGTTGTAATGGTGGAATTCCAGATTAGCAAAGGAAAGCAAAAACTACTGTAAAAAAAGAAATGAAGAAAAAAAATCAAAAACTTTTTCACCTATCTTTATTGTCAGTATGCTTTGGTCCAGGATGCATATTTCCATGATTTTTAAAAGTAATTAAACCAAGAGGGAATTTGTGAGATGTAGCATTGTTGTATGCAGTTTTCAGATTTCTTGTAAATGCTGCAGCTAGTGTTTTTTTTTGAGTACACTCTCTTGCAGAAATTGCTAAATATTTATCAATTTCTAAATCCAGTAAGTATATTTAAGTAGGCAATGCACTTGTTTTGTATACTGCAGTTTTTTCACCTGTTTGCATTGTATAGTGAATAAAGAGATAAATGACACTGCTGGTTAGCTTCCATGGAAAAGGTGTTACAATGTCTACTTTCCTTGCTTTGGGAGCTTCCTTTGTCAGGGAAAAATGTCAGATGCAAGCTTGCTGGCTTCCTGGAAGAAGTAAAAATGTCAGCCACAACACTGTTAGCAAGCACTGGATTTGTTGTTCTGAATGTGGTGGGATTTATGGCACCAGACTGCGGGCACACCTGGAGCTAAACTGCAGCAGGCAAAGATGTTGGTGTGGCTCTTTTTGCGTGGACTCTGCTGGTATAGGCTTCTATCATTTCTTTAGCAGAAAGGAATTTAAGTGTCAAATGTATTGTATCACTAAAGCAGTAGCAGCCTTGCTGTTTTTCTGTAAGGTTTTTATGGAGGATTTTAGGGTTAGGAGAGGGTAGAAGAGATCCTGCTGCCACCTACAGCACCACTAAATATCAGATCTATTCCTAGCACATACATGCTGTCATTCAGTGTTTAAGGATTTAAGTTACTAAGATAGGGATATGCAGTAGTTATCTGAAAAAGACACCTTTTCTCTTACTTAGCTGAGCTGTGCTTCTTATCGGAAGCCATAACTGGAACCCACTGTCAGAGCCTTACATGCCCGAGGGCATGTTTTTTCAGCACATTTGAAGGGAAGGGAATACATGAATACAACTGCTTCAGATTTAAGAGCTTTCAAAATCATTCTAAAGCTACTCCTGATATTTTTCCTTCTTTTATTCCTCATGACAAAAAGCTCAGGGCAGTGTAAAATAAAGGGGGCTCTGTGTGTGTGTGTGGAATTAAGGTCCTGTTTTGAGTGTTGTGTAAAATATCCTTAAAAGTTTTTTGCCTTTGAAAATAGTATATATTTTTATCTCCTACACAGCCTGCCTGCTAAGTATAGAGAAGTAGCAGCTCTCTTAACACTTTCCTTGTAGCATGAGGGCATGTGCTTTTCAAAGGGGTCGGCAGAACAGCAAATTGCAGACGGGTTTTTTTTGTGTACAGCACAGACACGTTTAGGAGATGGAAAGTTAATCCAAGTGGACATGGGTAAGCTACTGAGAAAGGTGGAGATGTCCCTTACTACTTTCATGTCTCATCTTTTAAAACATAGCTAGCTGCAAGGTGTGTCGTATTTTCATTTGACTGACAGGGTGAGAGTAGTAGACAAATGCATGTGGGGAGGGGAGGTTTGCAAAAGCATTTTAAACTGTGTCCTCATATATGTGTGTGGAGGCAGGGGGTAGGCTACAGAGAGGCATATGTTGGCAGGGATAGTGCAAACAGTCCACTTTATTTTAGGAAGAGTTGGAAGTAATGGGTATGAAACTGTACATTTTTTTTGCGAAACTCTAGAAGGAACATAAAGCTGAAGGTGATTGCCTCCCTCCGGGTCCTGATTGCTTAGGGAAGGTGATAAGGGAGGAAACTAATGATAACGAAAGCACATCTTGGGCCTGGTTTCAGGGAGGTGAGGAGGTAGGGTGTTGCTGGAATACTGAGCATCCACATGTGTTGCAGATGGGCCTTATGCTGGGGAGGCTGTGGGGGGATTAACCTCAACTCGTTGAAATTGTGGAAATCTTTCAGTTTCAAAAACCTTCTCCATATTTGAAATATTTCATGCAAAATATTAGCGTTCTTTTTTATGCCTGTGTTAACACTACCAGAATTCTTAAATCATGACTGATGCGAACCACTGTTGAGGTAGCATGCACAACATTGACAGCTTTGATGTCAGTAGTAAGGAAGGAATTCATTCACTCTTCATTTTTCTGTAGGAGCTTTTAGGATCTTCTGAAAAAAGACAAACAAAATATCTGCTTCAGATATACATGGGCAAGTTCTGGCAAATTGTTCAGTGATTTTTCTGTGCAGATGCCTGTTCTCTGAAGAACAGTGTCAGTGTGGGGAAAATGGTAGGAAACTCACACTGACGGTTTGTTTTGGGGGTACTACAGAAAAGGGAATGCTTATTTACATGTAACATGTTCTTTTGTGTAGCTGATGCTACTGAGACATGACTGTAGTTATGTATGCGTGTACCAACAATGAGCAATTGGTATTGTTTTGTTTAAGCCTTCTCATGATGCATTATTTTTTTTTTCCTAGCTTGAGTACTCTACTGTAAAAGGAAAAAAAAAATCATTATTAGCTGAAGTCACTAACTCATGACATTTGTTCTGATGTTTCCTTTTCTACTTAGCTTACTTAGTGAGGTTTGAGTTTTGCAAGGAAGATACATTTGCTGATCAGTGACCATGACTTGATCCCCTAGAAGAATATAGAGCTTTTCAAATAGCTTGAATTTCAAAAACAAGAAAGGGGGGTGGGGGGAGAAGACATTGGAAATGCAGGTGGGTGTGTTGTTTTGTTTTTAGAGACGTCTTAAAAGCAAGAATGAAGCTCTTCAAAGCTCTGAAAAACTATGGAGGAATAAACAAGCAGTGAATCTGTTAACATTTTGTAGTGTGTTAACTAGCATGCTTCTTGCAACAGGATTAAGGATATATATGTGTGTATAATTACTTTAAGATACTGTGATACCATGGCTGAAGCATGGAACTATAACCTGAATTTCTCAAATTCTCATCTCACCTCTGTGCCATTTCAGTATCTATCCTCTCTCCTTTCCTCAAGTGTTGCTAAAACAGCTTTTGCTGTTGGTATTAATATTTTTACAATGCTTTTAAAAGGCTGCTACAATGCATTGAGGAAGATGGGTATAGCTTGTTCATTTGGAGAGATTATTACAACTTTTTCTTGCCTTAGCATTTTGTCTCCTGTGTGGTCTGGAGGATTGAATTTCTGCTATGAATAGCTATAGTTTGCATCGGGAAAATCTTGAGGAAGCTATTTTTGAGCAATAGCCCTTAATTTACTTATGTCAAGTGTAAAATGAAGGCCACAGAGAAGATGGTGAGAAGGCGTTCCTGTTGCCTGTTTTTAACATCTATAAGTGACAAAAAGACCTGTTGTAAAATCTACTCTCAACTACAGTTTTTGCAAGTTCTTCTGTTTTTAATGGATCTTGCCTCCTACTGTTTAGTTTAATATGAAGACGGTGTGCAGGTGTCTACATAGAGAAAATCGTCCTAGAAGCACTTGGGCAGGGATATACTTAGCTGTGATGAGTAGTGCAGATTGTGGGAATTCTCTTCCTTTAATGAAATTGCTTTTTTCTCCAGCTGTTTCTGCCATTCCTAATGAGTTACTCATCAAAAGGTATCACTGCTAATATTTCTTTTACAGAAGAGGTTTTTGCGTTCCAGACACTTGGTTAAAATTGAGCAATTGTATAAATTAATAATTAATTGTATAAATTTGTATAATATATAATTAATTGTATAATTAATATATAATTAATTGTATAAATTAATTGCATAAAATTGTGTGTTAATTAAAGAATAAACAGAGTTCATACATACTCTTTGAAGAAATGTCATTGTATTAGAGAGCAACTCATTGATTTTCCTCATGGTCCTGTTACATATTTATTTATAAATGTGGAAACATAGGGGTTTTGCGTATTGATTTTTATCTTTAGTCAGATCTCTGATTTTTTTCCTGGATCATCTAACAGGAGCAGGATGCTCTTTTTAAAAAATTATTTCATAAAAGCAATGTATGAGGTTGTATACTGAACATCTCGATGTGTCAACTTACAAAGCTTTCATCCTGCATGTAAATAGAAAGAAAAAGGCAGTTCAGTAAGGTTATTGCTTTATTCTTACTAGTCATTATTTTCCATCCTGTGGTAATGCAGTTTTTGCAGTTTTTGTGTATGCATATATATAAAAGAATTCCTTGGAAGTGTCCTGTATTTGCTTATACTTTTTGTAGAATTCTTTTACACCTAGTCACAGGAAGAAAATAACATGCATCCCTTTGGTTCAGTGGGATGGTGGTGATGGGAAAAGGGATAATGGGATTAAGATTAAATAAAGGTCGAGCATTTTATGTTAGCATTACTGCACTGCTCTTGTTTCCTAGTGACCTTTTTCAAGCATTGCTCTTGCTGTGCTTTCATTAAACTATGAAAACTCCAAGCTCTCCTCGGGTTTGTTTGTTATCTCTGAGGTTAAAAGAGCACGAGTGCTGTCTATTTCATGCTGCGCTGAGCATTCAGCTTCAGCAAGTGCTGAACCTGGAAGTATATATTGGAAAGCTAGTACTATTACTGTGTTAATTTGTTGAGAACAGACTCTTTTCTGGGAAACAGTACCTACTAATGAGCATTTGCATAGGTTTGTCACAGTCAAGGAGGATGTTGTCAAATGCAGATTTGTCAGTGTTACATCAAAAACTAGGTTCTCTTCATCTGTTTTAGGCATTCTGCTTCTTAAATGTTTTGGTTTTGAGGCTATGTTTCATCTCTTTAGCAGCCCAAGGAGGTAATTACGAAATTAAATGCCTAATATTTTACAGAATCACAGAATGGTCAGGGTTGGAAGGGACTTCTGGAGACCAGCTAGTCCAACCCCCCCTGCCAGAGCAGGGTCACCTACAGCAGGTTGCACAGGATGGTGTCCAGGCAGGTTTTGAATGTCTCCAGTGTGGGAGACTCCACAACCTCTCTGGGCAGCCTGGCAGTGCTCTGCCACCCTCAAAGTAAAGAAGTTCCTCCTCATGTTAATATGGAACTTCCTATGTTCAAGTTTGTGCCCGTTACCTTTTGTTCTATCACTGGGCACCACTGAAAAAAGACTGTTCCCATCCCCCTGGTACTCTAAGTATTTAGAAGATCCCCCCTCAGTCGTCTTTTCTCTAGACTAAAGAGACCCAAGTCCCTCATCCTTTAGTTCCTTTGTTAAGATGCTTTAGCTGGTGTTTCTTCGGTTCTCAAAGCCTTCCTATTCTTTTCTTTTCGTTCCTTTGAGGTCTGTTCCTCTGGCAGTGAAGGAGGTCTGCCTTTGTTCGGGAACCCAAAGGCTGATGATGCAGGATATAGCCATATGTAATGGAACTGAAAAATATGAGCTTTAGATAGTGTAATCTGTTAGAAACCCTGATTTTAGTGTGTTCTTTTAGAAGGCTTTGATCCTTAGCTGGAAATTCATCATTAAATGTCCCTTCCCTGAAGGGATCTATGTTCTGCTGCCCGATGTTCTTTGTCATCAATAAAAATGCAGAGTTTTGAGATACTTTCTTTTCCCAGAATGTTTAAATAAAAACTGCCTGCATTGCTATTACATCTGCAGTGGCATTTTTCAGCTATTTGTAAGCAGGCAAATGAAGACAGGTTGTATTTTGAAATACCTGTAGAAAATCTTGTATGCACCCTAATGCCTCCCTGGCAGGATAGTGCACAAATTGCATTAGTGTGCACAATCAGATGCTCTGCAGGAATTCGTCAGACATCTGTCTTCGCTGGTTGTCTTGGGCTCCCTTTAAGTAGAATGGAATAGGCACTTCTAAATTCCTCCCTCAGGAGGAGGTGATGGGTCCTAGAAGTACTGCTGCTCTCCAGAAAGTGAGAGACAAGAAGCTGAGAGGTGCTAGCTCAGAGGTGGGTGTCTGTTTACTTGGACAACTGAAGTTAGGATAAATCTCACCCTCCCTGGTATATCGGAGATGCTGTAGCTGTCCTAATGGACTGCTCTGTATCTGAGAGAACAATTTGTGAGCCACCATACACTCTTCACGAGATGCTGATGGCTGTAGCAGTCACTTTAATTCTTGCTGATAAGGCTTTCGGGTGTGCTGGAGAGGTGAAGTAGGGCTGGTTGCCCCTCCCGTACACTGGGTGGAACTGCTGCCGGTGTGCCTGTGGGCAGAAAGCCAGCTGCTTTTTACAGGTCGGGTTTATTATGCATGTTGCAAAGGTTAAGTGCCAGTCTGCTCTAACATTTTCCCATCTGCAGGAGTGTGTTGCTATTGGCTAGCTATTCACGGAGCCTCCGCTCAGCCATGGCCTCTCTTGGGAAGTTTCTCCTTTCACTAACTTGCAAAGTTGAAGCCAATGAGACTTTTCCAGTGGCAGCAGTTTGCATCGAGCTGCTGTCTTCCTGAGTGCGCTGATAGCTTTCCCTGGTGTGTGACTTCAGATGCCCCATCTATGCAAGGAAAGCCGCTCATCATCTGTGTGACTTGTGCCATGGGCAGCATACAGCCAGGAAGCTGTTGATTTGGCACCACTGAGTTTATTGCTGGTAATCACTTCATTCAAACCACTTACCACTTCATTTAAATCACTTCTTCATTTAAGAAGGCAAGCAAATTTCATAGAACACTCTTAATGGACATATCAGTGTATCCTGAAAAAATTTACAGCACACAGTCGCTTCTCTGGCTTTGAAATAGAAGCTTGTTTTAATCATAAGTAGCATTACAGCTCCATATATACTGTATGTCACTATAACCTTTGACCATTGTGGTTACAACACGTGGTACTTAAGCAAATAGTATGTTAGCTTTTGGCAATATAGTAATTGGAAACATGGAATGGACATTATCATGAGAGTTGCCCGTCTCTGGTTTAGAAAGGTCTGTGTAAGGTAAAAGGATTCCCACAAAGCCTGTAATTCAGCAAAGCATTTGGGCATAGGTTTGGGAAAAAAAAAATATCTGAAAATCAAGTCTTCAGGCTTGTGTTTTGGTTATACAACTTGTTGATCCACGTAGGGTGTTTTTATTGCTAAATTAAAGTTAGTCATGAGACGAGTTTGGAGAAAAGATGATGTTGCTCAATTAGTAGATGATACAGATCTATTTAATGAAGACTAAAACTTAACCTCTTATGTTAGTTCTACTTATTAGACTTGGATATTTGGTACATGTTTCCATTGCTTATTATGTGTTTAGTAGTGAATGTAAGCTTATTTTCTGGTTATAACTAGAGGGTCACATACTTATCAGGCTGTAGAGTCCATTGCTTTGGTGATGAAGCCATAACTGGAGTAAGTAGAGAGCAGACTTCTCATTTTGAAAAAGCAGCAAATTGAAGTGGGAGACTGGGTAGAGTCCCAGACTGGAAGGAGGAGTGGGTGAGGGGTTTCAGCTGCCTAATCTTTTTTTTCTTCTAATTGATACTAGGTCTGTAAAGTGCAGCAGTGTTGCACAGAAATCTCTTGCCTATAAGCATTCTCCAGCCATACACACCCTGTCTTTTGTCTGGAATAACCATTCTCTCCTAAGACAGAGATTTCAGCTTTGGGAAGCCTTTGTGTAATCACAGCAGTGCAGATAGTGGGTTAGATCTCATTGCACTCCTCCTGCATCCTGCTTTCATTAGGAGCTATGCAGTTTGCCTTACTGACACTGCAGAACTCTGCTTGGATAAATGAAACCTCTTTTTTTTCTGTAATATTTGCCATATATAGGTAGTATTTAATCTTTGACCAGTTTTCTTGCCATGACTGCCTAATGTCACACTTAATGTCTTGTAACTGTAATCACTGTGGGGCGGGGACTACCTTTTATTTCATACTTCTGATGCACAGTGCAACCCTGAGCCCAATATTAGAGACTCTGTGCAGTTTCTTCTACAATAGAAATGAACATACTTTTTTTTCCTTTTGGGGGAGAAAAAAAAATTATCAAAATAGTACTTTCTTCAAACCCTTGAAACATGGCTAAACAGCACAGTAAAGAATGATACTGGCAATAAAAGGACAAGAGGGAAGTATATCCAAATGAGAACATGGGAGAAAGCATAATCTCTGGAAAGTTAAAAATTAAATAACAACATTAAAAGACAAATATTTTTGAGGACCAAACTGTTAAAGGCATAAAAAGGACAGTGAACACCCCACTCCCACCCCATCACACAGACCCTGCCCAGACTTTGTGGCAGGTTGCAAAATGGTCCACGTGTGAAAGGAACAGTCAAGAAACATAAGGGTATATCACTGAAGCATAATTTTTTGCATCAGTATTCTGCGTGAAGGGGTTTAAGGGGCTGTTTCTTATTCAAGTCTTTCTTACAATGGAATATTGTTTAATCTGTTGCTTGAATTATATTTGATGCCAGAGGAAATTAGCCTCAATACAAAGGCTTAAAAGATCTAATGAACTGAAGAGTGACAAATCAAAGTTTTCAAGCATAAAACTGAATGGACAAAATATGATATACTGGGAAGAGCCTGTGCACTTTTTGTAAGGAAAAGTATCTTGTAAACCAACTGGACTTCTTGCAGGAGGTCAGCAAATAGGCGGGGTGGACTGATCCAGAAGGAGTGTACTTGGATTTTCTAGAAGGTATTTGCAGGAACCTTCATCAAAGATCCTAAACATCTTCAAAGCTCTTTAATGTCTGGTGAATTCATAACTGATGTGGAAAAATGTGTGAATACCAAGATGGAGTTTTCTGTTGATAAGGTGTTAAGTAAGAGAAGTCACTTACTAAAGTTTAGTGAAGTTCTTACTGTAGATGGGTCAGTTCTTACCAAGTTTCAAGGTAAGTGGAGTTAGTGTACTGGAAGTCTTAACACCACCAAGACTTAACATCACATTTTCATATTCCCTTCTTGATTTTTTTCCCCCCACACTTCTGTTTCCTGCATGTAAATTTGCATAGATGATCTAATACGCTTTTTCTACCTCTGTCTCTAAGTTTATAAGTTACCACCTTCAGGAATGCAGTCACAGTATTTTATTTGCTTGTTTTTCATCTTCAGAATAGCCACATCTTTATCTCCTCTCTGTGGAGTTCTAGTATGTCCTAGTTGTCCAGAACTGGTCTCTACAAAGGAGAGGCCACACCACCACAGCTCAAATACTGTGTGACTATACCTCAAAGACACTGAGGTTCTGGAGAGCGTTCAGAGAAGAGCAAGGAAGCTGCTGAAGTGTCTAGAGCACAAGTCCTATGAGGAGCGGCTGAGGGAACTGCAGTTGTTCAGTCTGGAGAAAAGGAGGCTGAGGGGAGACCTTATTGCTCTCTACAACTACCTGAAAGGAGGTTGTAGCAAGGTGGCAGTCGACCTCTTCTCCCAAGTAACAACAAGTGATAGGATGAGAGGAAACAGCCTCAGGTTGAGCGAGGGGAGGTTTGGATTGGGTATTAGGAAAAACTTCTTCACCAGAAGAGTTACCAAGCACTGGAGCAGGCTGTCCAGGGATGTGGTTGAGTCACCATGCCTGAAGGTCTTTAAAAGATGTGGAGATGGCACTTAGGGACACGGTTTAGTATGGTGGGACTTGATGATCTTAAAGGTCTCTTCCAATCTAAATGATTCTATAATTCTGTTCTATGAAAGCAATCCATGCATGTCATTTCCATGCTTGGCTTTATTGGTTTCAAGTTCAAATCAAGAGCCTACTGTGCTGCAAATCTATTTTGAACTGTTTGGTGAAACAATTTTGTAGTGAAGTCTCATTCTTGTGTGTCTATTAGATGGACATCTTTTTTTTCCATCAAATATCCCTGTGATGTACAGAAGTTAGCGCATAATTCCTCTGTCAGACGGGATTGGAAAACATAGTCTAAAATGCTGACATCCCTGATTGCATTTCTCGCTTGTTTTGTGAACGCAAGACCAAGGAGAAAGGGGGATCCCTTCCCTGCTTTGCCACGCCCTGGACAGTAGCACTTTGCACCCTCCTTGTGGTGTGTCCTGCTTGTCTCACTACACAGCCTTGAGAAAACCTTCTGCCTAAGCCGTGGTTTCTTGAGCTTGGCTATTATGGTTGTTTTGACTAACCTTAGTCTAGAGCTGTACAGTCTGCTCTGTCTGTTATAAGTCCGGCTTATTTCATGATGCTGTAGACTATTTCTTCAGCTTTTCTTTTTTGATCTACCAAAGAATTGCTGTTAACAACACACTTAACAGTACAGCAATATCAAAGAACTGAAGTTTTGACCCTTAAGAAGGCACACAGTGCTCTGGACGCCTCTAGGGCTCTGGGGTGTGCACATTAAGGGAATTTTCTCTGTATTACCTGAAAAGATTGACTGGCTTTGTAAAGTGTTCTGAACCAGGGCTTGAGCAATTGCAGAGAATAAAAACTAGAATTTTAAGAGCATGTAGTTAAACCTTCACAATGCCTTAACTTTGTCTTGCCACATACACTATTTGCTTCTGGTTTTCTTTTTAAAAGCTTTTTTTGCCTCTGGAGACTAAGTGATGCTCTTTCTTCTCTAGGTTCCATATGCCAAAATATTTAGCTTGATCTGGGTTTTTTTGTGTGCAGATGACAGAGGATGCTGCTGTATGCTTTATTCATCATGCTCCTCAGTGTTCTCAAACATCACTAGCATTATGTTTACAAATAAGATAAACACGTAAAATAAAATGGATCTCAGTTGTCTCAAATAAAAGCCCTTCCTCCTTGCCTTGTAGAGCCATCTGAGCCCTTCATTTTGATTTCCCAAATGATGTTCTTAAGGGTATACATTTAGATTGGTAAAGTTGAAATACCACAACAGATTTTAATAGGTTGAAAGAAGCTCGTTGTCATGCTCAGGCGTAGTATTGTATTTACAATAAATTCAAGCATTAAACAAAATCCGAAGTCAGGCCTGTCAGGTTGTGTGGCTTAGGTGTGAAATTCCCTTATTTAGGCAGGTCAACACCCACCTCTTAATTTTAAAGAGCTATGCTGTTGCCTCCCTCCCACGTGTCAGACATAGCTGCCTGCTTCAGCTGTAATCTGCCAAACCCTTATATTAGATTTGCCGGTCATGGCATGGGAGAGGCGGTGGCAGAGCAGTGCTGTGGGGCTGGGTGTGCAGCTCGGGGTGTCCTGCCTTCAAAGCTTTCCTTCTCTTTCCTTCCACTCCCACTGCATTGGGTGGCCCTCCCGCTCCTCTCTGCCTTGCGTACAGTCACCTCTGCAGGGCAGGCAGAGAAAGTGAGTGACCCGCTGTGCCCACGTGGAAACATAAAATAGAAATCCCCAAATGTGATCTGCTGCTTGTAGGTGAGCTGTTTTGGTTAGGCATACTCTGGAGTTCCCGGGTTGTGTGTACCTACGCACACACACAATTTAGTAATTCTTTTCCCAAGGCCAAATATTTCTTCTTCAAGCTATTCTGGTATAGTGAGTAGGATGAAAATTTTCTCGATAAGCCTTAAAAGGCAATTAGAAAAAAACTCGTATTTTCAAATACCACACTTGAGTGTGTGACAGACTGGCTGGGTGAGTAATCTACATCAGATATCTATAGAACACTCATCACTAATCATAGAGGGTTTAGATTCATGGACTTTGTGTGTAGGGACTACAACGTCTCATTCTGTTCTTTACTTCTGGGGTGCCAAGCAATCTTGCGGTGTGTATGCATATTGCTGATACAGTATGTTGACTAGGTAAATTCTCATAAATAATTTTCAGTGGGGCAATCTTAACATGAGCATTGCTGCAGCAATGTAGAGGTATTTGTAGCTGTCACAGGCAGAAAGCCAGTCCTCTTTGTGACACAGCCTTGCAGGTGGCCATTAATGGATTTCTGCATCTGCACAGAGCCTTCCTGACTGTGGTAGGGGGAATCCATTGCAGGGTCGAGGCGTATAGCTATGTGATATATAGACCCCCCCCCCTCACTCCCAGAAGCAAATCTGATAGGGTCTACAATGTAATGATTAGTAAGTCTTTTTTTGCTATAAAAGTCTAAAAGTATAGCTGTGATACTTCAGGTTGCAACTACATACAAAATGTCATAATTATGTCTTGGTATGATAATGTCTTCATTTTCTTTAAATAAATTGACTCCCCAGGAAAGGCTGTTATACTGAGAAGGAGCTTCATTTGTCATTTACAAATAAATGAATTTTATAACAGCTTGAACGCCTTATGTTGAGCTGCCTGTTTCTGATTTAATGAATAATGGAAGAATGGGAGGACACTTCATGGTGTTTTTGTTGTTTGTTTTTTTTTTTTTTTTAAATTGCATAATTTGATCAACCTTGTAATAGATTTTAATAATTAGGAAGTCTGAGGCAAGCTTCTGTTGCCCAAATCAGTATCCCACACCTTGTGAAACAAATAGTTGTGAACCACACTTCCTCAGGCCTGTTGACTGAGGCATATGTAGAAAATTATGAAGATCCCTTCCATTTGCAAAAAATTGGGCATTTTTGTACGGAAATTAGATTCCGAGCACCAGAAGGCAGTTATCAAAAATACCATCTTGCTCAGCTGCTGTAAGCTGGCCCAGTTCCTCACCCCCAGCTTGGATCCTCGTGAAATGAAAGCAATACAGTTACTTCTTGCCCTACTATGGTTCTAACCAGATATGTAGCTATGCTGATTATCACTGCTTAAATGTGCATGGTTTTGATTGCCTTATCACCATAGGAAAATAATGCCCCGAGTATGTTAGTTATTTTTGTTACTGAATTTGGAGCTGCTGTAGTGTAGAAGCAGTAGCATCCAAATGATCTCCTCTGCTATAATTATGTGTAACAGATGAGAGCCTAGTACTACTCACTGCAAAAGAAATTGGCTACTTAGTGCTACGAAAACATTCCTTAGCAAAGATGCCATTTTGCTTTTAAAGGACTGTGTACAGGCTCACCCCAAATTAGCTACATTAAAGTAATCACAATATTCACCAAGTAAAAACAGTGTATGTTTTGCCTACAGATGCTCCAGGATGTCCTTTTGTGTAAAAATGATGGCTGCAGGACTAGTGACAGTATGGTCTCTCTTCTTGTGGGTTTTGGTGTTTTTTTTTTTCCTTAGTTTTGGTCTGGTCTTATTTATAGACAGGGAGCAGATCTGCAAAGTTGACTCTGTTCCTTCCAATCGCTTTCAGTGAGGTGGTGCGATACTGTGAGGCTTTTAATTGGTTTGTAACTTGGGACTCTGCTATGCGTGTGTTAACTCCTTTTGCTCACTGAACCAGTACTAAGCTTCCTAAATTGTCCTGCTTGCTCAATTCTCAGACCTGACAAGAAGAGCCTGCAGCGCCCGCAGCCTGCCCGCGAGGACCCGAACCGTTCCCCTCTCCTGCTCCCTTTTATCAGTGGGAAGTTTTTTTACATCTTTACAAAGCTTTTGTACTCAAGCAAGCCTGTCGCCCTCAGTTTCTGAGCATTGCATTGAAGTGGCTGTGGTACCCAAAGACTTACTTTGAAAAGTGGTGTATCAAACAGAAATTGTGATTGTTTTGTCTGTGTAGCATGACAAGATGTTGCTTCTTAAAATGTGGCAAATAAGTTCTTTAAAGCTTTAAAGCCGAAAGATTTGTCTGAGGACTCAGAAATAGTAGCTTTACAGAATTAAATGTCTGTGCAGACCAATATGTGTGGGGTGAAAAAGGGAAAACATGTTCCTTAAAGGGGGTTCAGAGACTGTCAAGCCAAAACAGCTTTAGCTAAGGATGAGAAAGTGAGTTGATTTGCCAGTATTTCTTAGTGATAAACTGGTTTGTTATTGTTCAGGTATTTCTGAATGACATAATATTTTCCATTTATACTAGAAATTGTTATCGGTGATTTTTATCACTGATTAAAAAATTCACTGAACACCTCAGAAAGAATACATATTGGAATTGCCAATTGTATAAGTAGAAATTAGCTGAGAATTCTTCTGTCAGTGGAGGCAATGAGCAAACTGGGGAGGATCCAATTGAAGATGAGGTTATAGTTCTTGTGTTTTAAAAAATAAAATAAAAAAAAAAAGTTTTCTGCACCTTTCTACCTTTAATGGAAAATATAAAAACAGATGGAGTTAGAATTCTGAGTAGTGCCACAAGTTAAGCCAATTTTAGTCATAACAAAAAGGTTACCCAGTACATCATCTGTGTATATCAGACATACCACTGTGGAAGGACTTAATCATACACTTGGATCCTTGAATCTTTTTAGATAAAAACGTACTTATGTTGTTATAGTTTGGGTCAGGTCATTGCAAGGGTATTCACATATGCCAAATATTTATTCAGATAGCTTCTATTTCGTGTTAGGGATGTGCATATGTGTAAAGTTTGAGAATTATTCAGAAGTACTTTGTAAAAAATAGCATTTGGTCTTTGCTTTAAGGCAGTTCTGGTGTACTGACATTGCTTTCAAATTTTAACTTCATTTTTACATATTTCTTGAACCTTAAGCAGTCAAATACCAATGCTTATATGCATCTGAAGTATAAGGCAAGGCTTGCAGGAAACACTGAAAGTTAAATTTTACTTTTTCTTCCGATTGCCAAACTATTTCAACTGATCTTGCAGAGATGGTATTAATATTCTGTCTTAATAGTTGTACCTACCAGCTACAAGAGAACTATTTATTGAGGAGTAATCAACTTGCCATACCACCTTACTGTTTTTTCAAGTATCCTCCTTATATACATTTTGATTAAGACAGAAGTTGAAAGTTTAAAAATGGAAGCATACATGTATTTGACTCAAATAGAACTTGATTTTATGGAAGTATGATGTTGAAATATTGCTGTATACTTTTTGTATAGGAAATCATGTTGCCAGGAATTTTGTGGCATAAAATTCACCAGATGGTTTTTAAAAGCTCTATGAGATTTAGTATCAGTTTGGGTTTTAATTTTGTAGCTGCATAATAAACACTCAGTGAAGTTTGAATGGTGGGGAAGAACATGGGGTGGTAATGTAGAGAAAACAAATAATGATGCAGAGAAGAGATGTGTAGTTTAAAAAAAAAAACCACAGGAAAACAAGTGAAAAGCTGGACTAATTCTTAAACTTATGGTGGATTTGTATCTCATCTCTAAATTTATGCTATTTTTATTGAATATTATTCAAATAGTACTGAAAGCTGTATATTGACATCTTGATATGGATAAAGAACTGGCATATTATTTTTTTCATTGAATATTTTTGGAGTAACTTGGCTTAAAAAGAAAGAGACCTGTTCTCCCAGTGGATTGAGCGCAAAACATATTTTTGATTTTTGTCAGAGAGCACCTAGATAAAGCTCTATGAAATATCAGCTTTGAAATATTTTAATAATATAAACGTCATTTGTTTGCATTGATTCTCTTTTTTTCTCCTATTGGAAATAGGAGGCACTGTTACTGTAAGTATATTGGAGGACAAGATGCTTTATAACCTTGTAACTCTTTTAAATAAAATTGACAAAAGTACTAGTCTAGTAACTACTGTAAGGAAACAACTGCTCTTTTCTACTGTGATTTTAAGTCTGTCCCGCCTTAATGATGATTAAAAAAAAAAAGGCAATGTGTTTTTCTGTTGCGTTACAACCATGACAAAATATGAGAGATTTGGACTTCTTATAATTTGTGGAATTGCCACAGATTATTTCAATGCGCTTGGCTAGGCTGCGCTCTCATGCTTACAATATTGCAGAACCCCACTGCAGGTCTGCGCTTGTAACTTCAGGAAAGGAACAGCATCCACCTCTCCTTTTTGCTTCTTCCATCCGTGCTGCAGCCTGGCGCTTTGTTCACCTCTTTCCTCAGCCCTGCCATGAAGAATCAGTCTTTGAAGTCAGACACTGGCAGCACAAGGCACTGTTTTGTTTTTTTTTTCTTCTATTCTTTCTTCTGGAGAGCAGGCAGTTAACCTGGAGAAGAGAAGGATCAGGGAGGACCTCATCACTGTATTCCAGTACTTAAATGGCAGCTCCAAAAAGGATGGGGGCTTTCCCTTTACAAGGAGCCACATGGAGAAAATAAGAGTCAGTGAGTACAAGTTGCACCAGGGGAGGTTTCATCTTGATAAAAGAAAGAAATTTTTTACAGTGAGAACAGTAATCAGTGGAACAACCTCCCCAGAGATGTAGTGGAGTCCCCATCACTGGAGATTTTCAAGATGCGACTGGACAGGGTGTTATATAGTCTCATTTGGGCTCCCCTTCCCAGAAAAGGCTGGACCAGATAATCTTTTGAGGTACCTTCCAGCCTGGGCTGTGCTGTGTTTCTGTGAAACTGCAGCCCCTCATAAGTGTGAGCAAGAGTTCATACAGATTTATGCTGAGATTCTTAGGAAGTGGTACTTTTTATTTCAAAACCTTCCTCTTCAAAGGACAAACTTTAGAAAGCAACAGGCAAATTACCTGTTCGCAGTATCAAACCCAAAGTTTGAAGTAAGACCTACTCTGTGATTTCATAAAGAAAAACACCATATATGGTTTCCCTGTGTGGCCTGGAGCTGCTCTGGGCCAGGAGCCACTTGCCCTGTGGCTGGCAGACCATGCTGGGCTCACTGGTGCAGCCTGCCGTGGGGGTTTGCTGTGGCCAGCAAAGCCAGTGGAAGTGTCCAAACCACCTTCCCCTTTGAATGGGGTGGCTGGGTGCCAGGGAGAGACTTCACTTCATAGTCCTGAGGAAAGATGCCAGTTTTCTGGCTGAGAGTGTCCCAAGCTCCCCAAAACAGCCAGTGTGCGTGGGGCGTGTGGGTGGGCTTGCAGCTGGTGCGCTGGAGCGTGCCAGCCACCCCTGACAGCGGGAGAGGGGCCAGCATCACTTGCCCTGCTGAGGAAGCCGGGTGAGCCCCCCAGGGTGCCCTGCAGTTTGCAAATGGGGGGAGAAAATGCAGTGGTCGTGGGGTGCAGGGCAGTTGTGCTGGAAGCCGCAGGGCTGTGGGCATGAGGCGTGTCGGACGTGGCAGAAAGCTTTTCTTTTGTTTGAGGGCAAAGGAGGAGCTTGTACAGATTTATGCTGAGATGTGGGAAGGTACAGGGCATGCCAGAGAAGGGGCATACGTGCATAGGCAGGTCCTGAAGACAGGACGCCATTTTTGATGAAAGTTAAATTATTTCAAAAAAGAAGGGGAAGGAGGAGAAGACTCCTTTATCTGTTTCTTCTTTTTTAATAAAAGGGGTGGGGAAAACTGCATAAAATGAGAAAGAGCAGAGCTCAGGGTACTGGTACTCTCTACAGCGAAATTCCACGAAGGTAGAAACAGGTGATGATCTAATCACACTGAAGTTTCGTCTCAGTAGCATTGTATATATATCCATATTTCTCAGGCATATATAAATACAACTTGTTTTCTTTGTTAAATAAAATCTGAAAATAAAGACTGGGTAACACTCACCACCACTGAAGCTTAACGTGTATATTGTTCTTTACACCACAAAATTCTTAACGTGGCTGCAACATGCTGAGTGCTGCCCATTCAGGGAGATCCCAGTCCTGTGGGGAGAGCTGCTGGGGTGCTGCTGTGCTGGGGAAGAGGTTTGGGTGGTCATTCCTGGTCTGCCTTGCATGTGGCGGTTGTGGCAGAGGTGTTTCTCTTGATCTTTCAGATAAGCTTGTAAATTGGTGAGCATCCTGGCTTGGAAATAATGTTAAGGGCAGGGAAGTTAAATGAGCCTGCCATGCAATCTCCAGTGAATAAACAAACACAAGAGGTGTTTTAAAAGATAAGAGTGCACACAGCACTACTATTTATCATTTTGCTTGTGAAAACCGGAATACATCTCTATGTTTTGTTTTTCAATTTCTGTCCTCCCCCCTTGTACCATATATATGTATGTGGGGGGAACAGATCTATCTACACATGCATTAAAAAAAAAAATCTTTTCCTAAATCTTACTGTTTACTCTTAATCCTATAAATCAATCTAAAATGACTGAGACAAAAAAATAAATGCAAGAGCTAACCCAGTGTTTGGCTGTTCATGTAACAGACAACACTTCCAACTGAACTATTTGCCAGCAAAAAAAAGTAATCTTGAAATAATGATGTGCTCACTCTGCAAAGTATATATATTTTTTGCCTAGAAAGACAGTATTTACAGAGTGCTACTCACTGATTTTTCTGTAGAAGTTAGCTCTCTAAATCATGGTAATTGAGCTATTATTTTTTTTCTTAGTGTTAAAGGATGCTTAGAAAAAGCCTGCATCCACTTCCAGTGAGAGGAAGGAAGCTCGGTTGCTGGTATCACTATCTGGGTGTGTCTTTGTCGAAAGTAATTTTAAGAGT
>VZSZ01003430.1:284781-313961 GCA_013398815.1 Ibidorhyncha struthersii
GGGGGGGGGGGGTGGAAGACATGATCTCATCCAATAGTGTTTAGGAATATTGTCTTTGAGATTATTGTGATGTCTCCTTAAGTAGTTGTCAAAAATGTTCTTGAGAGCTCCTCTTCCACATGGAGAAGGGAATCGTGGCTTCAGTCTGCTGCAGTGGCTGTTACGAGCAAGACTTCTTAGGAAGCTATACTTTACTTTTTATTTCAAAAAAAGCCTGCAGATTGTTTGCTGAAAATAACTTTTAGCATTAGCTATGGTATTACAATTGAAAAGAAGAATGAATTTATTTCCCTGCTGTTGTTTTTCTCAGCTGCACTATGCAGGATATTGTCTCCCATCTGGCTAGATCTACATGGTATTAATAATTAGAGTTGTTTGCGAAGCAGACTAATTTCATTTTCATCTTGAATACTTCCTATTTTCAAACTGAAGCTTTTGAAATTTCCTCCTGGGTCTGCCTTTATCAATTTCAGAACTTGCTGTAGTTGTGTTGCATCAATGTATGGGGTCTTCTTGGTTTGGTTAATTTTTTTTTTTTTTAAATATGTGGACCTTCTTTAACTGGGCTTTGATAGACACATCACATTGGACTTTTTGAACTGCTGCAGGTTTTAATAGGCAAGTAGCCCTGGTCTTTTTAGCTGAACTGCCCTGATGGATTACATAAGGAAGGAGTCTGCCCTTCAGCAAGTGTGTGTTTGAGACACCCTTCTTCCTAAGACTTGCTTTTTAAGGTGGAAAAATAAAAATACTTCTGTTGCAGCACTCGAAACCTACTGACTCTCACTGACACTCCAGCCTTTAGTCTGGGGAAATGAGCAGTGCATCGTAAAACTTAGGAAGAAGAAGAGAGGTTAATGCAAGGAGGGGAAACCAATAACATTACTATGTAGGTATCTCATGTTTTTTTCCCCTTGTTGTTGTCTTTGTCTACTTCTCACTCCTTACACAGGAGCGACTGCTAGTTTCTTAGGGTGTGTGTTATGGAGCAGAACAGCTTTTCCTTCCCTTCTGTTAGCAGCTGGTGGTCCTTGTGCAGTGAGCAAATGGATGGTTTGCTGGCTTCTGGTTACTTGTGCACCAGCAGCCACATCTGCGTGTTAACCAAATCGTTTATTATGAACGTCTTTTATGTATAAAGTATTTGGCCCAGCATGATCATAGGCTTGGGTAGTGAGCATGTGTGGCTTATTAAGATAGACATAGAAGAATGTAACTATACCCTTTTTGAACACTTTAATCTTTGTCAAAAGTATTTCACCCTTTATAAGCCTCTATTTTTTTTTTTTTTTTAAAGTAAGTATCACTACAAAGCATGTTTTATTGTCATCTGATTCATATAACAGTTGAGCTTGAGGAGACCTCTGCATTTAAAAAGTCTGAAACCTGCTAAGCTATTTGCTATTGACATAGCTATTATTTTACTCGGTTGTCATCTAGTGGATAGCCTAGTAGGATAACACCCTATTACTGGCAGTTTTTTGTTTTATCTGGTGAAAAAATAATCTTGTTTGATGTCAGTTAATGATTCCTGGAAGCCAGAAGTGGAAAAGAGCGTGAAGGGTTTTTTTGCAGTAAAAGGGATGAGACCAGTAAGGCTGCAATTACTGGTCCTCCACCTTTACAGAGCCATTCAGCTATAGCGTGCAGCCTGTCCTCCATATACAATGCAGTAACTCCTGGGCTGCAGGTAACAGAGTTCAGCACTTTGGTTCTCAGAGGAGTAATTCAGAGTTTTGTGTGTTGGAAATAGTACAGTGCCTTGTCGTTACCCCCTAGCACCATCCTTCAGGGCTCCGGCAGGGAGGGCACAGCAGGGTGCTGGTAGCGGGGTCCATTGACAGTCCCATGCTGGCAGGGTAATCAGTTGTGTCCAGGGCTCAGCTGGCAAGATCAGGCGTTGGGCTGGAGGTGGGGCTACCTGAGACATCGCCCAGAGTCCAGCCCAGAGGTGGGCTGCAGCTGGCCTGCAGCCTCAGTTGGGGTCCATCCGTATGGCATTGGTCCCTTCTCCATGCCAGAAGTGCCTTCAAGGGGGCAGTGTCCTGCGTAAAACCTCTCTTAATAAATGAGTTGACTGGTGAAACAGAAAAGACAGACAGGTGAGAGGTAATTCCAGTGTTTACCCAAAACTCTTGGGCTGTTCAGTAGACTGTTAACTATATGGGTGATCAGGGTGCTTGGACCTTGGCTTCTGGGGGGACTACTGAGGTCTTCAAGCAGCTTGGTGTTTGTTTTGCTTGCAAATTCCTTTGGATTAACCCTTTTTGTTGTCCCATGTCTGTGCAATTTGTAAACAGGATAAATTCTTAATTAAGGGTTTTCCAAGTAATGTTTAATACCTTTGGCAATTATTTATCACTTGTAATTTAGTTTATATTGTGTCATTCATGGGAGATTATTTCAATCAGTCATATGAAACTCATCTTCTGCTACAGCCCAGTCACTTCTAAGGTAGAACGTAGCTTCTTCTCTTTCTCTGGTCATAGCAATAGGGTATTTTTATATATATATGGTAGATCATAATTTAACTGTATTGCAAACCAAAAGAAAGGTAATGAAAAGACAGTCTAATTCAAATCTACCAATTTTATTAAATTGGTAGATTGCTTGAAGAAAAAAAAAATCCATTGATAATTTTATGGTATTTTTATGGTTGTGTTGTGAAATTGTGTCAGTTTGCACCTGCAGTATAGCTGAGAAGATACTTTTTTAAATAAAATCTTCATTAGTTTTGTAGGATCCAGAATAGGAATTACTTTAAATAATTGCAGATGTTCTTGGAGTGAGGAAGGTTTTGTATCTGTCTATTCTGTAGCTGTCATTAAGTTCTGGCAGCCTGTGCATAGTGGACAGTCTGGTTGTCTTCGTAGAGACCCCAGTGAGATATTAAGGGCAAAGATAAGGAATGAATTGTAAATAGATACTCAGCTATGGAATTACTGTACAGGAAGTTTTATTGGTACAAATGTCGTAATAACTGAAGTACTATAAAAAAACAGATCTTTCTGTCTTACTGGTTTTGTGGCATGGGAAAAAATAATCAAGTAGGAAAGAACATGGTTTGGGATTTAGTGTTGACATTGGGGCAGGGAAAGATGATGACACACAAGCTGTTTTAAGAATTAAAACAGGATTATTTTGCTGTCTTTTTTAGTGCAAAGTGCATGCTAAGTTATAAGGTTTTGGCTGTAAACACCTAGTTTTATTTGGCATGAAAATGTAGGTTTCTTTTATTTGCAAGATCAGTCAGGTTAAATTTCCTGCCAATAAATTGTTTTATTAAAACCACAATTGCGACACATCAGAAAAGGGGGAGAGGGAGGAACAATGAACAAGAGAAAATTAAAAAGTAAATTTTAAATAGAAAACACCACCTAACCCATGTACAGGCTAATTGTAGACATAGAGTCTAAACACACATGGGACAGAATTAAGCTAATTGGCCTTCATCTTCCAAAATATACAATTACATTGTATTATAAGTAGATCATTTAATTGCTAAATCATCATTCAAGTATTTTTGAAATCAATTAGAACAAAAGATTGCCTGCCAAGCATATGTGACCTTCAATTTCTCGCATTCACCATGCGTTTATCACTATTGAAGAGCTTTCTTTTTATCTCAATGTACCCATTCACATCACGTGTTACTAGACTATGTCATAGTGCTAAATAAATCTGCATGCCAAAAAATAGTCTGGCTGCGTGATTAGACTTGGTGTATTCAGTGTGGCGTCTCCCACAGGAGAAGATTGTGAGTGTGAATTCGGCAGTCATCGTTAACCTTAGTACACTTATGCAAATAATTATCTTTGTTTTCTTTCAGAGCTTGTTATGTTCCATGCAAATAATTTCTTCAAGCTCATCTGTTATCATGTGCTTTTTAGGTGAACAGTGCTGTTTTGATAAACTGCAGGCACTCACAGTAACTCATTTGGCCTATTTTATAAATGACCCAAAAGAAATTACCAGTGAAAATTATTCTTCCATTATCGTTGGTCAGTTTATCTTGGCAGTTTAATGTCATGACACTGGATTAAGCTTCTTTTAAAGCGCTCATTTTATGTGTTGTCTCTGCCTTTCTTCAACCCTGTCAGTTTAAATGTCGGGCAATTAACTAGATGCTCTGAAAGTCAGTGACATCATATGGTTGTTTCCTAAAACACTTAAACTGTGTGTTTATGTGTGTGGGGTTTGGCTAATCTATGTCCTCTCATTTTTTCATTTGCCTTTATTCTATATAAGTTATTCAGAAAATAATGTGCAGGAGAGTTACCAATTCTTCTCTGAACCAGTAGGTTCTTAAAAAAGACATGCAGATTTCTGTATTTGTTGTTTTTAGCAACTTCCCTAATTTTTGATGGATTTTAAGTTATGAGTTTTCTTTTTTCCCAAGGCCATCCTGTTGTGAATAGCTGGGGCCTTGAAGATAAAAAGCCCTTAATGATGTACGGTCATCATACACTGAATATGCTGTATTTTTCAAGGCATGCAAATGAATAAGGACTTTTTTTAAGTGTCTGGCTACAATTTCAAGAATTCAGTTGTCTGTACTTCTTCAAAAGGAAATGAAGCATAGAAGATCACACCTATCTATCTGTCCATCCTTCTTTCTTCTCACCAATAATTAGCTGTAGAAGCCATCAGCCAACTTCAGCCAAATTTGACAGAAGTTACAGTCTAAAAGATGCAACATTCCTGCAAAGGTGGTGATGCCACAGAATGCAGTAAGAGCACAACCCATGTTACATGCCATAAAATTCACCACTCTAAGGAGGGAGTTGATCGTAAATGCCCCGACCTCCAAGAAGGGGAAGAAGAGGTTTCAACAGAAACTTGCATCTTGAAAGACACCAGATAAACTGGTGTCTAGGCACAGCCCCGTAGGAAATGAGTTTTTTTAGTGCCCTGTAGAGTTTTTTTCCAAGTCACTTGTTTGAAGAACTTGAGTTACCAGAAAAATAAGATTCTGTGGGCCTGATCTCCAGCTCTGCCCTGACATACGAATGAGAACAGAAACTGGCTGTGAAAAGTGCTACAGATTCAGGTACAAGAACTAGCAACATTCGTGTTGTAATCCCAGAATTCTATACAGAGGCATAAGGGGTAAAATAATAAACAAATTTTGCCTTTGAACCAAACAAAGTAGCTTTTCTTATACTGTGATGGAAGACACATACAAGCCTTTTAATAGAGATTTGTAATTTTGGACAAATACAAACCATATTTTTTTGTTAAAACATTTTAAATTAATTTCTGATGGTTTTGTATAGTGTTTTAAAAGTGTCTGGATGCTGATGTTGAGTTACTAACTGAAGCACTTACTTACATGCCAGTATTAGACTTTGTTCTGAATCAAGTGAGTCTTCTCCAGATGGTTGAACGATCAACAGGAATACTCCAAGAAATGTAATTCTTTAAGTATTTGTATTTTCTTAAAAAATAATGGTTTGGGCCAGTGCCTCTCGTCTCTGAATTCAGGTAATAGCCAAAAGAAAATGCCATGCCTGTAGAGCGTGAGCGTATGTGCAAGTGCTTCTGTATGTCTAAAGACTGTAAAATAATTGTGGCAAGGGAAATGCCAGTCAAGTCCCCGTAGTCCTCCCCTGGCCCCTGCCGTGCCTGCTGCACACGCTCCTGCGCTGGCCTTCCCTTGAGCTAGGGCAGAGGCAGTCTTGTCATGGCAGTGAAAATTGCATGTTATTGACTTAAATACATCTTTCAACTCCTTTCTCTTTGGGACGCGAAGGTCACAAAAGAGGACGGGAGATATACAAACTGGAGTCTTCCTTCATCCTGTGTAGCTTTGCTACACATCACTGCCAAAGTTTAGATGAACTTTGACAGAAAATCCTGAATGCAGGACCCGATCTTTGTGCTAAGCACTACTTACTGCAAAGCTTAGTGACCCACTATGTTTTAATTGGCTTTTTTCTGTTGGCATGTGTGCTGTGCCTCGTGGATTTGGTGTATGTATTCATCTTTGCATATCATTTAAGCACTTTGCATACCGCTTAGTCCCTTTGTGCAGGTAGCTTTCACTTCTGTTTTATCCTTTTTTTTTTTCAGGGTAAGAATTTGGAGCTTTTACAAAGATTTACAAAAATATGTAAAACTAAAACTTCCTCTTTTTGAGACTGGAAAAATCAGTGGATGCACAATCCACTCATCTCTCTTGTGTAGCAAGGTTTTGGTTCGGTAAAATATTTTATTTATTCTGCAGGTCAAGAGCTCCACATGTAACGTGATTTGTGTTCTGAATTTGCATGAACAAATAAGACAACTATAGTGGGAACTCAGTGTGTGTAATCCCCTGAGAAATTACAGATTAAACAAAGATTTGTCTTTTGCAGTGGTAAAAAGACAGATTTAATCTTTTTAATACATTTTGAAGTATTGAAAATCCAACTAAATACTACTTAAGAACATAGGTTCACATAGCTCTTTTAAGGGATGCAGCAATATTTGTGTATCAGTCTGCGTACTGGCCTTTGCCCTTGAAAAATATTCTTCCAAGTACTAACTTAATAGGTGTAATTCCATCCTGCCTGTTTCCACAAAATGCAAACATTGTCTTTTCATCAGAATGGAGCAGGATTTATGCAAGGTGAGTGAGACCCAATGTGTGTCAGTGTTACAGCTGTGACTATTTCTTTTTGTCCCCTCGCAGTCTTGGACTCCTTCAACAGACTGCACCAGCCTCGTGCATAAATTAGTTTGCCTGTGTCAATGTTAAGACAGTTTCCGCTTTGGGATATTTCCTAGACATGCAGGAGCTCTAAGTAATTCAGACCCTTTAACATAGTTCAAGGGTAAGAGTTGAATGAGGTTCTTGCATGTGGAGCCTTGTCCTTTGGGGAGGTTTGTTTGGGTTTTAGCAGAGACAATTAACATTCTCAGTGTGCAGCGGCTAATATGAAATAGTTGGATCAAGAAAAATCATTATAAATGATCGTACAAAAATGCATTAACTACATAAAAAGGATGTATGTGAATGTAATATTTTTGTTCTCTTTGTCTGGGGCAGTGAGGTTGCCAGTGCTTGGTCAAGTCTCAGCAGTGTCTTGCAGGTGGAATCGCACTGAAAGTTTCATGCTTGATGTTCCTTGAGAGTCAGAAGCTCACAGCCGAAGGACAGCTAGAAAACTAGGCAGAAGTTGCAACATGGACGTGTTAGGCTTTTGAAGGAACTAGACCTAGAAGGACTAGATTCCCAGATGACATCAAATAACTGCATAAGCGCCAAGTGAAAAGTTCATGTTCTGGATTTAAAAGGGCAAATATTCAGATTCCACCACTAAATTATATGATTTTATTAAGAATTATATCTAGGGGACAAGACTGAGGCATCCAAAAGCAGGAGCTGTATGACATACTTTGCTAAACTGACCAGAAACATAGTTAAAACTATATATCTATACATAACGTTATTAATATGAAGTACATTGGCATAGTACAACTACTAAAATGCAAGAAAAAAAGGTTAAAGACAGACATCTAATTGTAAAAGCTTTTCCTCCCTAGGAGGCTTTATTATGCATGTTTCTAGAATAAATTGGTTTGTTTTGATAATCAATGAATGTTCTTCCTCTCCCTTGAATAAATCAATGGGAAATGTTATTAGTGTGAAGCACAGTAAAAGCAACATTTTAACTCTTGCTTCTAATCGTAGTCAAGTCCACAGAGGATGAAGTTCACTTGATCATGTCCACTCTGGATTAATCAGCTTTGCTTCTTTTTTGAAGTTTTTGTCAAATCACAGGGAAAATGTGCTTTCCACATCTGATACCTGGTAGCTGCTTCTGTGTGGAATAATATGCTGTTTTAGCAATGCACCAGGTAGGGGCAGAGCAAAGTGCAGGTTATTTAGGTTAGTGCTTGGTAGGTGCGTGCCATGTATAGTAACATATATAAATGGAAAATTGCACATGGATTCTTCTTTTGTTGAATGCTCTATATTCACTTTGCTCACCACAAAGAACAGAAGGGAAACACCCTAAAGCCTTCTCCAAATCTTCAGTCATCGCTGACTTAACGATGGAGGACAGGGTGTAGTGAGAAATGAAGGTAATGTTAAAAAGTTAATTATACTGTCTACGAAAAAAACCTTAGGCATATTGTGGAAATAAAGGGCATGCTGGCAACACTTTGTGTCTCTGTAAGCATTGTTAGAAGTCAAATGTGTTTTCTTCATTCTTTAACTATACCTTTTCTACAACTCAGAACAAATCCCAGTGCACAGATATCTCTGTTGCAGTTTCTATTAAATTGGACTCGAAATTAGACATACATGTGCGGTGGATTGTTTAAGGTCAATTCTGCACTGTACAAATTGCCATTTCTGAAATACACATTCACTAGTCCTCTGTCTCCACAGTGTGACCCCTTAATTTGTAGATAGTAACCTTGTTTTATCATTTCTTCAGGGGTTATCCTTAATTTTTCTTAATGACAGTTAATGAGAATATACTGACAAATCTGTGTCGTCATTTTTACTCAGGGCTCCAGAAGAACGCTTTCTGGCTGAGGTTGGTTTAGAAGCAGGCTGTAGTTTTTCCATATCACTCTTTTGTATGGATACATTGACATACAGGTTAATTAAGCATTTGATTATAGGACTTTTTTTTATCTTTACCAATTGGCCCATCTGGAATCAGTTGCTTTCCTGCGGAGGCTATCTGCCTTGCCCTCCAGCCCTGCAGGCAGAGACCACACAGGAAAGCAGGGTGTACAGGGACTGCCGGGGCTTCCTCTTAAACCTCGTCCAGCAACACCCAAATTACCTGAAATTGGAGATTTGCAGCTGCTCTGTACTAGTGCTGTGAAAGTTTCTCTTTGGATAAAAGGAGCTCTGGCAGCAGAATAATGGACTTCAGCAGCGCGCCTCAGTGCCTTGGGCTGGGCAGTTTGATACACGCTCCAGGCAGCTGACACAGTGGAAAAATCATCCCAACATTCCTCTTTGCAGCAAAGCAGAATTTTAACAACAGGTCCTGGCTGCTGGCGCGATGGGCTGCAGGGAAGCCTGGCCTGCGGGTGGAGGCAGCACGACTGCCCGCTGCTGAGGGGGGTATCACTCCGGTCACAAGGTCAGTGGCACCGAAGAGCCTGAGCATGAAGACAGGAGCTGTGCCCAATACACTCTTAACCTTTTTGAGTGTTCTCCTCGGGTGAGCTGCCAGTTTTCTCCAGGTAACCATCTTTGCAAATACAGGCTCCTGTACCCCTTGGTTTTAAATTGCAGCATTGGAAGTTGCTGCAAAAGTTTGAGTAAGTGTTCATCGTTTTCAGTGAAAAACATCACAGTAAAACGAGAGGAATGTTGCACCTGAGGTGCAGGTCATCTCCTTCCCCACGTGGGGGCTGTGCAAGACTGCAGTGACTGTAAAGTCTTCCACGAAAGCTCTTGCTACCTGAATCTGGAAAAGCAGTTCTGTGCTCTCCCTTCACTTCTGATGTCTTCACGCACTTCAGCTACCATTTGGGAGTGTAACACAGCAGTGAAAATTGTAAAACCACCAAAGCGTAAGATCACTATTGAGTTCCATGCACCAGCAAAGCCAATTAACTTGAATAGGAAGTGGGTTTTAATGTGCATTTGGGGATTACAACTAGCTGGATGTGGGAGAAATGGATACTTAGTGTTTCCATCTCATTTGCTGATGCTAAAAATATCTGAATCTCTCAGTGAAATGTTGGTTTTCACTGAGTTTCTGATTATCTAATACCTAATAATAAGTATATAACATCCATAAATGTTGATACGTGTATGTGTATTGCAAATCCAGAAACACTTTTAATGAGGAATCGAAGTGTGCTAGACTGTACTGTAGAAGCAAAGCTTTTGTTTCTAGGTCATTTTGGTGACGAAAGTTGTTGGAAAGAAATTGAATTTCTTTCACTTTGTTGTGTATGTTCCTAAAATGGGGTTGTTCAGGTTGAATTCACCGATATGGAGAAACAAATATATATGATCCTAAAACACTTCCCTTAGATAACTCGGGCAAAATAACTATGACTTGAGGCTTACTGTCTTACAGTGAGGCTTTTTCTTGCAAAGGTCGTAAGATGAAGTGAACTAGACAAGCTGTCTTTACAGTATTTATAGATACTCTTCTTCCGACAAATGCGTTTTCCATTTACTATGATAGTACATGAGTGACGGGACCTCTTTTCAGACTTGGGTGGGGCACTCAAGGGCTTCCTGATCCTAACAAGATATTTCTATCTTTTCTGTTTTAACAAAGTAGTTCTGCTGCAGCCAGTGAAACTAGTCTGTGCAAGTTAGTAAATGCATAAATCCCAAATACATGTTGGGACAGTTGCTAATTCAGGAGATATGCAATGAGTGAACAAAAGAAGAAAAAATTTCTGTAGTGGAAAAAGAGTATTTCATTTGTAATGTTTATAGGTTTGGGGGTTTGCTTATTGTTTTAGTATATAAATTTCAGCTAGTGCCAGCAAATTATTCCTTGGCAAACCCTACTTCCCTTTAGTTTAAAGTGTTAATTGTGAGTTTGTTTTTGTTTATTCCTTTTTTTATCATCCATTCCAGAATGCATAGTCTTTCCTTCCAGAAAGTTGATCATTTTATCCCTCTCCCCCGAAATTTTAAGATTATTTACTTGATCAGTGAGCAGTTGAAAATGATTGCTTTCCTTGGACACAGAGTGTGTGTGTATAGGATGAATCCATTATCGAGATAGTGTCATGAGTGCATGAATTCCTTTTGGATTAAGCTCTTCTCTTGTTCCACTCCTCATTATAAATCTTGTGTAGTTAGGTATCTGAAGGGGGAAAGGGCTGTGTTACTATTTTTGGTTAATATTCTTGAGGGCTTTTTCTGATAACATTATTAAAGTTGTGACTGGATCAATTTTAAGAGCCATAATTTTCCTACATCTTAAGTGCATCTTCAAATTTGATTATCTGTCTTTTACACTGAGAATTTCTACATTTACTAGAAAAAAATATTTTTTAAAGCAAGGGGGGGGAACACCCGAAAACCCAAACAAAATCCCCAAACCCCAACCCTCCCAAAACCCTCTCAGCTCCCACAAAAAAAAAAAACAAAACAAACAAGGCCCCCAAAAAGCTCTGCTTTAGACTACTTTAAAGGTTGTCTTAAAATCGTTCATAGATGTGATTCTGATGTTGTGCAGTGTCCTGTTTTAATAAAACAGCTCTGGAAATTGTCTGTAAGCTTAGATCTTACTGCAAATGAGTAACTCAAATCTGAAATCTGTTGCAATTAGGAAAACAACTAGACATTTTAGTAACAACAATTATAAATAATTGAGAACCTTCAGACTTTTTTTTGGGGGGTACTTTTCTTCTCCTTTCATCTCATTTCAAAATTGTTAGTCAACTCTTGACGTTTTTGTTAGAAATATCTTGATGCTAAATTCTACTTCTGCCAATATTCTGCAAAAGAGAAAATTCTTGAGACTTGCGTGAGAGGAGGAGTGGCATGAGTATCCGGTTGGAGCCAGCGGTAGAGCTGTGCCTACTTTGATGGATGACTGCTAGCTACTTTGAAGGTAGCATTAGAGCATTCAAGAACCGTAAGCTAAGGCTCTGGACATAATGTTTACATGTGTGAACATTTTATTTTGTATTAAAATTTTATATGAGGCTATTATCAATAGTTTCCCATTTGTCTTCCAGCAGAGGAATAATCTCATGGGTCCATGCTGACTGAAAGATATATAATAAGCAAAAGGGAAACCCCTTCTTTTTTGTCTCGTTTCTCAGTCCCCTTTGTGAATCGACTTGGAAAGTGTTATTAGTGTAGAAAAAGAGATTATAATATACTCCCTTGGAGTAGGATGGAGAGACAGGTCTGTCCTTTATTCCTGTTTACCATCTGTAAGTGTCTTTGCACAGGCTTTATTCTGCAGCATGTAAAATCTGACATACATGTCCACCATTTAATAGTTAACTGAGCACGTGTGTGTTTGCATGTACGGTACAAAGATGAACTTTTTAGAGAAATGACGCTACTTCTAAAAGTGCTGGAGCATAGTTTTTCATTCAGCTTCATGTGAAGTTACTGAAGGTGTTTTCAAGTTACTTGCAGTCATAACAATAAGTACAAAAATAGTTATGACATGGAATTTGTGTGTTCCAGTATATCAGCATCTGCTATTAAAATTACTATTCATGAATAGTAAAAGATTACGGAACACAAGATTAAGTTTAACATTTTTGTATCTACTTGAATAAAAGTTCTGTTCATGCATAATATGTGTTCACATATATACAGACTTCTTTTTGAAGACAAAATTTTTCGATTGTAGTAAGGTTGAAAGGATTGATTAGGATCTGTATTGACAAAGGTAGGAGCAGAGTTTTTAAAGTAACTGCTGAATTTAGAAATTATAGAAATTACATATAGAGAAATAATATATATGATATATATAGCAATATATGTATCATATATATAATTTCTGTCTTCATAAACATGAGTGGTGCAGGGTTTCTTCTGAAGAAACTGAAGTTAAAAAAAACAGAACACCATGGTTAAGTTATGGCTGAATCTCTACCACTCACCTCCCTTTTTGTGCAATTTTTGTAATTACCTGCAGTAGGAAGCTGAAGGGACAGGCTGGAAGGGGAGGAAGATCCTATCTACAGATTCCAAATGGGCCTGGGGTCTGGTGTAATTTGAAAAACACGGCTATAAATGTTTGTGTGTGTTAAATCTGGGAGAAAGACACTGGCAAGCTCTGGTGAAGCCTCCAAACTCCTCTCTGGCCTGACAGATTACAGAAGCACATGAATGAAACTGCAGTGTAGAACACACATTGACCGTGTGTGTATGCCACTCTGTATGCGTTTATGGTGTGGTGGGCTGTCTAGTAGGGACTTGTTCAGTAAACTAAATTATTAATCTAGTGTTATTATTTATCTAGTGTTTTCATAAGTAAAAACATTCTGCTAATGTATCTTATCAGTCTTCTGAGTGATCTTGAGATGCGTCTGCTGTGTGTCTGCCTGATACCAGAGTCTCCGTGGGGCTGCACACACTGTTGATATGTAAAGCACACAATCCCATGGAGCTGATTAGGTGTCTGTGGGCTCATGCAGAACTGAAAAGATCTGCCTTTTATATTTTAGCAAGTTTTTCCTCCCTATGCAGTAATTAAGATATTTTTGTTATTATACATGATCACCAAATCACCTATATTTACTTTATGTATCATTTTAAAGTTATTTGGCCAGCATTTTGGAGTGCTTTCACCTTAAACTTCAATAAACATACCAGTAGGATATATTTTGCTACTGTAATCTTTGTGTTAGCATGGTATACAGCTGAAGTTCTTGATTCAAAAATTAATTTGAAAATTCGGGGTGGGGATCATGAAATAAAGCAAGCACCTGGTGACACTTTGTGTCTTAACCATTTAACCAGAGCATGCAAGTCCCTGACAGCTTCTCTGTCCTGTCTGCCAGGCCACCTCTCAGACAATTAGCCTGGGGTGTCTGAAATGTCACTGTGTTTGGCAACTGAGTCTGCCTTTAATGACTTCATCTGCTTGACATCTTTATAATAACAGATAGCCATCCTGGTATTTTAATTAGACATAATGGAAAATGTCCACTTTTTCTTTTCTGGTTATATTTGAAATCCAGCCTGGCAAACATAAAATTAAGTAACTGAAACTGGAAAAATTCTGATTCTTTGTATTTAGATTTTTGAGTGCAATACAATAAACAGCTTTTTTAATTAAAAAGACTTTAAAAAATACAATTATCAAAAAAGAGGACAATCCACTAAACCTTACTGAACATACCTGCAAAGCCCTTGTGTTGCTTGCATGTTGACTCTACCCAAAAGCCTCTTGGTGATATACCATAATTAAAATTTAGAAAAAGTGCCTTTTGCCAATAGAAAGTGTCATCCAGGTACAGTCACATGCAGTTTTCTACCTTTTTCCCCTAAGAGTGTAGTCAGTAACTGAAAACGTGAACATAACACTTCTTCATTCAGTAGTAGCCAGAGGGAAGCAGTGGCAGGTAGAAAAGTTTGTTCTTTGTTGTCTCAAAGAACAGTCTCATGGGAAAGAAAGTGGATTTTTAGGGAGCAAAATCTTGATTTTATGGATTAAAATTATATTATTTGAAACAACAGAGTTTGCCAGCAGAATGGGGGGTGTAGATGCCGTGATATCTCAGACTGGTCTGGTCTGCTATATATATAGACCACTTGGCCACATCCCTGGCAAGGCCACCCGTTGGCAGAACTGCACTCAAACTGGGAATTTCACCAACACAGCAACGTCAGTGTCAATGACATACACTGTGGCAAAGGTCTGAAAATGTTGGACGAAGTCATGTAGAATGGGCGAAGGTCTAAATGTCTTAAACGTGGTCATGTAGGACGGCCAAAGGTCTAGGTATGTTGAATACTGTTCTGTAGAGCTGGCTTTCCTTCTGTGTTGGGATGCCTGCTATCAAGGGCTTCGATAGCTGCTATATATAAATACGCTGTGAAACCAAATACCATGGAATTTTACAGAGGGCAGAAGTGCATGTGGGTTCAACAACAAAGTAGAAAAATTAAAATAAATGAACAGAGGCCCCACCCGCTGGCAGTTACTCAGGTGCAAATGTCAGGAGAGGAGGTGTCCAAGCAGCCAGTTGGTCCTTCTCAGCTTCCAGTAACCTGATTGTCCTGCTCGAGTACTTGTTTTCTCAGCCAGAAACAGGATACGGATTTCAAAAGACAGAGCTCGCCTTTCGTCTCATCGGGATAGGACAGCCTTCCTCTCTGTCTTGAGCAACCACCAACAGGCTTACGCAAGCGATATGTGGAGCAGAGCAGAGTGTGTGTGGATGTGTTCTGGCACCGTTTCATCAGTCTGAATAGGTTTACCTTGCCCATCTAAAAAGGTTGAAGCAGTGATTAACATGTCAGTTTTTGCTTCTGTGAATATTAATTTCAATGTGACATTAAAGTATTGAAAGAGTCCTGCAGTGTTAGCTGGTATATTATTGCTGCAGGACTGCTGCTGACATTTTAACCAGTTTTAGGTTATGGTCTTTTTCTTTAGAAATGCTTATTGTAACAAAGTCCCAGGGGAGCAGCTGACCATCTTTAATCGAAAAATGAGGCACAATCTCAAGGAATTAGCTCAGTGGTTGAATGCATGGCTTTGAGAGTAGGGACTCTTTGGAAAAGGGGCTTTTGGGGAGGGCTGGGAGAAGGAGTGGAAGTAGCAGCAATTTGTGTGTGTGTGCACGCGCGCGCGCGTGTGCTTCCTTACAGTAACACCTTTGATGTTGTTAGTTGGGCAGTTTCCTTATTCTTCTGTAAATCTGGGAATAAAGGGTTATTAGTGAATTTTCTGCCAGTGTCTCTTTGTATTCGTTACTCTGGTTGGCAGAAGACACACCGGCCTGCAGTTATGTCCTGACTCTTAAACATGTCATTTGCTGCTACATGCCTTTCTAACTGAGGGATCGGAGGCTTAGCTGTAAATATGAGGAGAGCTCAGGATAAAGCTGAGTATACAGAATATTAACCTGAGGTCACTTATCACAGTGAAAGCTTTTTTTGCTGTGGGGTTTTCTTTTTCATGTAAACCTTGTCCTGCCCTCTGCTGGCAGTTCGTGGTATGAAACAGAGATGGTGGTGCGTTACTTCCGTGGTAGTTACCTGTGCTAGCTTGCTGTTTGCAGTCTGCTTTACCAAACAGAATTTGAATTCCTGTCATTAATCAAGTTTCTCACTGCAGGTAACTGCTGTGCACTTTACATTTATAATGTATATTATATGAAGATGTGTAGTAAATACGCTAATTTTTGCCTTAAAAATCATCCCAAGGTGCAAGTTATTATCCAGGGAATAGTTATTCTGTTCTTCAAAGCTATATTTACTTTCTGAAGGCAAGCAAATGTCTGTTTTTTGGCAGGCATGCTGATTTGTGAAGTCAAATACTTGAGTTAAGAAATGCCAGTACTGAGGATGCCTGTGCTATTTTAATGCTACCCTTGCTGCATGCATACGCTTTTGATGCCTGTATTTATTAGATTGCGTACTATTTTCCTCCACACCTTTTTTTTTATGTCACTGCTCATTACATGTGCAACACATCAATTCCATGTATTTGTCGTCTTACCTGTGACATAGCAAGGTCTGGAGTGCTGTTCTCTAAGACAGACTTAAGATTATAGTTCTGTCTACTTTCCAGTTTCAGAAAGAAATGAAAAAAGAAGCACTAGTCACTTTGAACTTGGTTCACGTTTTGAGGAGGTTCATCCTGTGCATTGAATAAGTGAAGGGACCTAACAGGAAAAAATGCATAATATATGTGTAAAAGGAGGCAAAATAAGGATTGTGCAAACTGCTTCAATTTTGATACATTCTTTTTTCTTAAGTATCTAGCATTACAGCCTTGATCTTTTAATATTACCTGTGAGGGGGTGTTGAGACATCCAAACTCCTGAGAAAGCCAACCTGAAAAATTGTGCATCAGCTTTGGATAGCTATGGCAGTTGGGAGCAAGGCCGGAGCTTTTAGATCCACTTCTGCCAGTCATGTTAATGAAGCAATCAAAGTAGAGATAAGTTTGCTGTAATTTTATTGACAAGCATAATGGGATGTATTTTTGCCAGTGGGTTTCATAGTTGCTGGAAGCAGGAGAGTGATGAGAGTCAGAGTCAGTGCAGGATTTTGTGAACATAATCCATGGACGTGGACTATCCTGCTGTTCCTCTCCCCATCCCTCCAGCTTATCCCCATCCTAGTTTCCATACTTCGGGTTCCACCTCTCCATCTGAGTTACGTTCCTTGCTGCAGAAGACTTTAGATCCTGCCTCTGCTTGCCTCTTTTCCCTTTCTCCAGTCTGCACTTGCTCCCAAGATGAGTCTTCCCTCTTTGGGCTCTTGATCCAGTCTTGATTTCACCTCCTCTGCTGCTTCTAGCCTAAATTGTACGTTTCATGATGTTTTGACTTTCAGATCACTGAAAAACTTTCAATTGGAGCTGTAATTTAACTATGCTGATAACAGGATTCCCCTTCTTGGCGACTACTGCAGGCTCCTTCAAAGTAGTTGCAAACCTTCACCTTACTGAGCCACCTCCTCTTCTCTCCTCCTTGCTTATCAAAACTGACAATACATGGCCGCCAAGCGAACAAACAAGCAGACTGGTATGGAATAGCATGAGTCTTTGGTAATAGATAGATACGTATTTGACCCACAAATTCTATTTGTAATTAACCAGCTGGGAGCTATAATCGCAATTTTCCAGAGGCCTGGCTGCTGTCAGGTAGTTGCAGTCTGCGTGTGCAGAGGAGGATTAGAGACGGTGTTTGAAGGTGCTGCTTGGGGAAAAAGCAAGCTATTATTCTAATGGGGGACAGATGAGACCTGCGCTTTTCACCAGTCACAAGGGACTACCAAGGCTGCTTTTCAGTCTTCCTACAGAACCCTGCATTTTACAGAAAAGCACCTGCTATGCAAAATTTTTGCTCCCACAGACAGGATGCCCTCGGAGAGGAGCCTGCAAGTGGGACTTTCCAGGAAGAGAGTTGGGGTTACAGTCTAAGTAACTTTTCTGCTCCTATTTATCTGATAAAATTAACAACTGCAGTTCTTCTAGCAAAAGGGAAGGGGGCTTAATTATAATTCAGTAACTCAGTAGGGAGCCCAAATAATTATTGCAAAGGATGTAAACTGTGCTGTGGGACACCGTGCCTGTTTGCACTGCAGCCCTGCTAAGACCCCAGGAGATGCTGAAAACAAAGAGCGAAAGGAGGGCTCTGGAGGCCCTGACAGCTGACAGAGCTGTTTTAAAAGGATACCATCCTCTAGCTGCTCTGTCAAGTCACTAGCTGGTGAGCTTGTATTGCAGAAGATCCATCTGAGGTCCATGTCATTCCAGGGCATGCAGGCAGGTGACCCTGAGGCACCTTGTGCCTCATGCTCTGCCTGCCTTGCCTTCTTATTGGGCTTTTTGGTGGCTCATGCTGTGCAAAGAACTGGGGTGTCTGGATTCAGGTACAAAACATCCTTAGGCAACCTCCTCCCAAACAAGTAACCTGCTTTTAGATACCAACTCGAGGAGGAAACAAAGTGTTTCCTACCTGGAAAAAAGGGCAGGAGGGCTGCTACCGCCGTAGCCTTGTCCAGTGCTAATTGCTGGTTGTTGAAATGAGATGGTGCTAGTGGTTTCCTGTGGGCAAGGAAGCTGTGGGGCTGTGTTAAGCCATAAATATGAAGGCTGGGACTCCACGTAGCATTAGACTACAAGAGCGCCACATACTGCTTTTATTGCTTTCATGAACTACCTTTTTCTTTTTTAGCCAAAAACTTTAAAATGAGGTTATTAACAGAAATGAATACATGTTAATTGCATCCTTATGGTTTTTCCCAAGAAAGTTTTTAAGTTTTCAAGCAAGCACTAACAGCATGCTTGTTTGCTCTGAGAAGAGGAGTCGGGCATGTACACTGAGGAACTGTGCTTGGAGTTCAGCAGTAGGTGGGAGACTGCACTCAAGATGTATCCAAATCCCAGCTTGTTAACCCACATACAAGTGCAGAATCATTTTCGTTGTTGGAGTTGTTAAATGCAGTAGACAGGATTTAATTTTGGTTTAATTTTTTAGTTCTTTTGGGTGCTGCTTTAGTTTTACTAACACTTTTTTTTTTCCTTTCTCTCTCTGACTTCAGCCATTGATGGATTTCTAAAAACCGATGAAAGACAAAGGCTGGCAAAGGAGAGAAGAGAAGAAAGGGAGAAATACCTTGGTAAGATGGCAGGAGTTGTATGTATTATTTATGTATATGGGTTAATAGGTTTAAGTTACTAAAGAGACATTTTTTCTGTTCTGAATTTTAAACATTGTGGTTTGGTCTGTTCCTAGTCTTTATCGCTTATATTACTACTTTTAAATTAAATTATAAAAAATAAATTAGTCTATGTCTTCTTTGATTTCCATTCAAGTATTTAATATTCTGTAGTTACAAGTTGACTTTCTTCTTTGATTTATGTACTTTTGATTATAGGTTCATGTGCAAGATACTGACTGCTAGGATTCCAATTTGTAGAAATACCAAATAAGCCTTGAATAATACTCAGGGTAATATGTAGGGTGATTTGGTGAAACAGCCTCAATTTTAGTATGTGAAGTTTTAGCCGTATTAAGAGATATCATAGAGTTATTAAGTATGGCATAAAGCCGATACTTCTCCATAAGTTTTAAAATGGTTACTCTTTCAAGAGAATGAGAAAAAATTTTAATTCATTTCCTGAATAACATAAGAATTGATTTCAGAGTTTTTAAAATAGTCAGTTATTTTTAATCTACTAATACCTCCAGGGAAATTATTTATATAAAAATATATAATCGATATATAAAAACGTATATGAGGGGGATGTGTATATACACAGTTAATTTCATTTTTATATATGAGTGAAATTAACTGTTCAACATTGTTTTGGACTTTCTATATATACATATATAGATTAAAATATATATATTAGATTTAATATATAAAATGAATATATAGATTAAAAAATGTTGAACAGTTAACTTCATTTTTCCTCATTATAATAACAAGAAAGACCAGTAGTACTGTTCCTTAACTTTAACCGATAATACCTATCAGAAGGAATTGTCGTTTTATGATTTTGTAAAATTTAGGCATATATTTTGAAGAAATGTCAACTAAAACAGTATGGACATGGGTGAAAAGAATCATGGGAAAACACTTTTTTTCCTTGCAATAAATAAACAAACTGTTGACCATTTCTTGACAAAACCTGAGGCTTGAGACCAGTGACTTTGACATTGTTTAGTACCGTGGGCTTGGTAAGCAAGATTGCTTTTGGTATTTCCTGTGAAAATCTGCTGGTGTTTAGTACTTAACCTCCCCAGAGGTTCTGTCTGTATGGGGCATGCCCCAGCCTGAGTTGTAGCTTACATCTTTTCCAGGTATACTCAGTCCAGACTCTTTCTTCTGTCCCCTTGATTATCCCTTCTCTGGTTCCCAAGAAAGTGACATGATGAGTAGATTGGAAAGATTTGGATTAAAAAGCAGAAGAGGAGATGAGAGGGAAACTGAGAGCTGGAGAATCTGGGAGTGGTTGGCCAAGGGGATTTGGAAGGTGTTGGCTGCAGTTCTTGTCTCCAAACATCATACGTGCCTTCTGGAAACATACTTTTTTAGGGTTAAGACCATTTATAGGATGGAGAGCTCTGGGTTTTGGTCACAGTTTGTGTGACAAATTTCTTTTAGAAGTTCAGAAAAAAGCAGCAAGTTCCCCAGAAGGACAGATCTTTATGCAGCCAGCAGGTACTTTGCAGCGATATGGAATAACCTTTTCACCAAAGCCAAAACTCATTAATCAGTGGTTTAGTATCCCTAAATTAAGGAACAAGAATTGTATGTGTGCCCATGATGACAGGATGGTTTGCTTCTCTGTCCAAAATCAGTCCCAGCTTTCACCTACTTACTCAGAAGGTAATCTTAGCACAGTCTCTGGACACCTCACTTTATTTTGTTATCAACTCCAGTATGCTGTTTTCACCTGCTCTACCCGACATGGCTAGTAGTCATTAACAATTAGCGACTAGTCACTTGTCTTCCACTGTCTCTGAGGTAACTATCTGTTGACCAGTCTGATTCTTCATATGTACAAGCCCAGGCTTGCCTACAGCACTGACACCCCTCTCATACTGCCCTGTTCTGGGGCAGGTGGGATAGTGAGTTCTCATAAGGCAGGAGGGACTGTATTTCTAACCAACAATAAGGTAGAAGGTCTTCTGTAAAGGGGGTTGGATGTGAGGAAGAAGTATTTTAGGGGGATCCAGTATTCAAGGGAAAGAAATGCAACTGTTGGAAAAGGATCTGGTGTTGGAGGGACTCTGGCTTTAAACCAAGGGCTTGAGGGTGGCATGGGGGTAAGAGCGACTGAAGGTCAAGGCTGTGGTTAAAAAGCCTGGGGGCAGGAGCTGAGGGAAAAAGGCTGATCTGAGAAGAGGGAATTGAGATGGCTGGCCAAGAGCCCAGGACCAAAGGGAAGATACTGAGAGAGAGTTAGAAGGACAAAAATTTGCTGTACAGAGAAACAGTAACTGAAAAAGCAGACTGAGGCTGAATAGGTGAGCATGATGAAGGACAAGCTTTTGTATAAATGGTTTTAATTCTGGCTTTCCCTAACTTTCAAGTTCTTAGCCTGGCAACTGTGAGAATATTCCTTCTTTGATATGAGCTGTACGTGTCTTGGTATGTGACATTACAGGCTTGCGTGTATGTAGGCATGCTTACTGAACTCCTCTCTCCTGCCTTATTATGGAATACACTTGCATGAGAAGTGGATTTTTCCTCATGATTTGTCACGTTAACTTCTGCTACTTGTTCTCCCATGTAAACCTGAAGCAACAGTCCTGTATGTAATGTTGCAGTCTGAATTTCTGTAACAACAAGCTACTGTCTCAAGAAGAACATTGTGACTCCAGTAGGGCAAACCTTCAATAACGGAAGTAATTTTTTTTTTCATGCAAAGAGGCAGAAGTGGATAATGATGTAGCACCGAACTATGAACAGAATGGTGTATTTTTCAAAGCTTCACAGAAGAATTAGCGTATGTCATTTTCATGTATTTATTTTGAAGGCAGCCCCATAATGAGAAGCACAGTTTTAAAGACATTCCAAGGGCTTTTGCTTCAACGTATATAACTGATTCACTTAACAAATGTTCCCAGCAGGTTTTAATGTCTGAAAAGAGAATTTGGCTTTAAGCTACAGAAGGATTTGAAACATAAACCAAAAAGTGTTGTTAATTATTCTGTACACTGTTTTTATATAGATAAGGGGCACAAATTGTCACCTTGTGTACAAAGGGCTTCCCTATTTACTTACTGAGCAAATCACTTAGATTTACTAATTGTTCCAGCACTTGAGTGCACTGTATTTTTTATCTCAGTGGACTAAAACCCTGTGTACTTGTATTTGTTTTGCTCTATTGTGTCATGTTATCAAATAATTTTGAAGCAGGAGAAAATTTGCATAAAGTGAAATGCACCTTTTTCTCTGCCTAAGCTGCTAGAGAACAGCAGATACTGGAGAAGGAGAGAAGAGCAAAACTTCAATATGAAAAGCAAATGGAGGAGCGATGGAGAAGACTGGAGGAACAAAGGCAGAGAGAGGAGCAGAAGAGAGCAGCTGTTGAAGAAAAACGGAGACAAAAGCTTAAAGAGGAGGAGGTAAGGTCCACTGGGAGATGTATGGCGGAGAACTGTGTATGGTAGCATTAAACATAGCTGAATATTGACATGCATTAAATGTTGATTTCTTTTTTTGGCCCAGAGACATGTGGGCATTACTTCGGGAACTGCAACCGCACATCACCACAGCTATAAATACTCTACTACTGCTTGTACATCAAAAACATTTTCCAAAGCTTTTTTTATCTCTTGATTTTTGTCTGATCTCACAGAATAGTCATCTGCTTATGCTCATGTATCTGGGACTCTGACTGTCAGACAATAAAGCATCAGCTTTCCAGAAGGTAGCTTTTAAAGATGTTTCCATAAAACGGCAAGATATTTCTTACTGTTTTGTGTCCTGTCCATGAAACTGAATTAATGTTTATGAAAATGTTTTGGTTTTCCTCAGTAACATAAACTCAGAAATTGTTACTTAAAGCAGTGAAGAATTTAGGCTGGTTTAAAATTCGAGCACAGACAGAATTAATCATATATCTTTTGAAGCATCTTCACACCCTTCCTCTTTTCTACTCTCCCCGCTGAGATCATTTAAGGTTCTTTCTTGCTCTAGTGAGTCCAATTTCTGATGCAGATCTCTGAATGCAGTGTCTGTGTCTCAACGCATGACATTCTGTAGAAAACGCTAGCACTGCTACTGCAACTGATAAAGAATTAATGATTTTTGTAAAAGGGGGCAGTGGTTTAAAAAAAAGGACAAAAGATATTTCCCTAGTTTCTAGATAAAAGGATTTAGAAATCTGCAGTTATTAACATTCCTTTTTTTCTGACCCCCTCTTTTGATCAAAATATCTTTGCAAAAGAGGCAAAACACTTCTGCACGGCATCAGAATAATATACTGCTGTCCGTTAAAGTGAAAAATCAAACAACAAAAAAATTTCAATCTGAGGAGAAGATTATATTCTGCCATTTCTCTTTCAACTGTAACATATACTGATTGTGGCTTCTGCATAATAGCTGAGAATTCATTTTAAAATATTTTGTCATGTGGTTTGTTTCAGATTTTGGTAAGAAAAATGGCAAAACTGAAACAAAGGGTAGGAGATCTCTCTCATTTTGTGGTAACGTCATTGACCTGACATCCTCCTTCCCCAGTATTTCCTGCTGTAAAAACCTTTTGCATCTAAGCAAAATTGATCCTCTTTATTGAGGTTGTAAGGGAAAGGGCAAGTACAAAAATTTCCAAAACCCTTTCCTCAAAATTTACGCCAGAGCAGGGCAGGGAGGCAGAGTGGTGTAGGAAGAGAGAGCTTTCCCTGCCTGCATGGTTTGCCTGTGCTGGAGAAGTGAGACTGACGTAAGTTGTTGTCAGACATAAGAGAGGTTGTGCTAGGTCAGACCCAAAGGGTCTGTTCGGTACGGACCTCATTTCCTTTAGTGGCCTCCTGCACTTGCCCAGAGATGGACGTAAGAGGCTGAGCACACAGTGATGTTTCTCCCAGGCATCAGCAAGCCTGTTATAGCTCCCCAACACCCCCGTACATGTGATGAGAAGCTTCTCTAATGGCAAGAGAAAGGCTGCCTCCAAGTGTTTGGTCATTATGAGAATACCACTCCTAGCTTTGAGCTAGGTCCTTCACGCTTAAACTGTGCAAAGCCTTTTGGGAGCCAAGGCAGGCCCAGGCCTGGCTCCTTTTCCTTTCCTTTTGTCCCTCCCCGTCCCCCAGGTTGAGGAACCCTAGGGAAGGCTGTGTGGGCAGGAGAGGATGCTTGTTTGTTTGGGAATGGATTAGACCTGGTGGGAGGAGCCTCTGAAGGAGGGGAGGGTACATAGGGGAATAATCTGTAGAACAGGGAAGGATGAGGGAAGAAGGAAATTGGGTAAAGGAGACACCACCACCTCCTGGCTTACCTTTATGTTTACTTGTCGTTCCGCCATTTCTCAAATTCCGCTTGAATTCTGCTAAAGGATCTGCTGAATTCCCCCCCCTCCCCCAGACCTTCCAATGAGCCCCTCAAACCCCGTATGCGTAGTAGTAGTGGAGGTCTGAGAAAGGATGGTGATAAAGTTGCAGTTCCCTGGGAATTGCACATTACTCACTGCTTGTGAGTCACTCTGGACATTTGAGGTCACCTTTACTGGAAGAGCTTTGAACCAGTATTTCCCACACCTGGTGGGGGGCGTGAGCGTGCTGGCCAGTGAGACAGTATACTGCAGCATGTCCTCAGTGTTTTTCCTTTTAACACTGGTTTACACTGGGCAGGGACTGGAGCACCCATTTTACCTGCTCCTCAGGTGTCTGAAGTGCCACATAGAGAGATTTTCTTCCTTGCTCTCTGCCTTATTGGTTGCCCTTTTATATCTTCCTTAAGTCTTTTTTACTTGCTTTTTAACACAGCAGAGGGCAGTGCATGTTTGTGATAGGACCAGGTTATATAAATCTCTCTCTAGAAAATATTATTGTTGCATCTGTAAGAGTTTGAGATGAATGGCTCTTAAACTGTGGGGACCTGTTGGCTTCCTACATCAGAGCATCCTCTCCTTGGCTGTTTTGCATGCAAAGGACTTCTCAAAGAGGAGGTGGCTAAAGTTCGGTTTATTTTGCTTACTTTTTCCCCTCTACAGTGCCAGATTAGAGATGGTGGTTTTATTGTTTGTGTTGATGGGAATAGAGGTGTTCTGGCAGAGTTCTCTGGGGCAGCTGGACCTTGTTGCAGAGCACAGTGGAAGTGTGTCTAGTTCCTCAGACAGGAACTGAATAAATGTGTCTGAATATCCTCCTGTCTATATTGACTGCACCTTTCTTATCTCTAGAGGTGTTCAGTAACACTGCCCTTCCCTCCATATTACTTTTAAAGCTGCCGACTTCCTTTAGTAAAATCAGTCCCTGAGCCTTGAGGAAAGAAGCATGTTGTTCAACAGAAGCTATTAAAGAGTTGTTTTTAATAGTAAGTAGTCAGTGGCTTTGGGACTGGATAAAAGCAAAGCTAGTCCTTGTTTAGTTAAAATAATTTTTTCTCTTTCCCTATCTTGAACTTCCATGTGACTCGGAAATAACTTGCAAATAAATGTCTAGCTGTGCACAGGGTATTGGGAAGTCTCTGTAGAAGCTGTGTTCTTCCACTTCTCTTGTATTCCATAAGACAATATGAACATCACTTGTACAGGCCACGTCAAGGATGCTAGTGTGAATAAGAGCAATAACATAAATCTAGTCAAAGATTCATTTTTAATAAGACCATTAGATTATTATGTTATAATTGAAAGTTAATTACTTTTTGAATTATAACATACAGAAGTAATAACCACTTTCCAAACATCTTTTGGCAATTCGTATACTGAGTGGAATTCAGTTGCAGAAGTAATACAAAAATTTTGCTACAGTTTGAGATTGCTATGCAAGCAGTCTCTCAATTTGCTGTGCAGTGGACATGAGGAGGAGTTTAGTCCTCACTATGACACTGACCATCCTCTGCTTCCCCCCCTTGCCATTACTTGCTGCTGCAGCTCCCCATGCACCTTAACACAGAGCCTTCATTTGTCCCATGTTGTTCTTTGATGCAGAAACCCTTAATAAATTTGCCCTTTCTACACACCCGTAACTGTAATTGGTTGAGAGTAGAAATGAATTTTCAGAAGGGTGGTTAAATTTAAAAATACTGCATTGCTTTTTAATGCATTCTTTGGATAAAAAGCAACAGAGGTCTTTTGTTGTGATATGGAAGACCTACTCAAAAGATGAAGCCAACTGATAATATCAGGAAACAGTAAGCTCATTACAGTGCTGATTAACATAAAAAGTGAAGAGGAAGAGGGTTTTTTTGGGCTCTTTTAGATGTTTGTATTGTAGGTATAAGGCAGATTGGTTTAGAATTGTTCTTACAAATTATTTTAAGTCATAATAATTGTAAAATGAATTTTTTCCTTGTTTTCACATCTGTGTTGTGGTTTACATTAAAAAAAAAAAAGGAAAATGCTTCAGTCAATTCCTTGTGTTCTCACTATTGGCTTGTGAGTTTGTTTGGTTTTGGTTTGTTTTTTGCTTGTTTTAATTCAGACAGTGCGAATGTTTGTTCTGTTGCTTAGTCTGAGAAAAACCTGGATGACTAACTATGGATTTTGGAAAGTAACATGTATATTTTGGATACTAGCAGTAGATGGCTCTTTTTTAATGGTTTTACTCATTCTTAATTTAACCTACATGCAAAGCTTGTCCATTATAGTTTTTTGTGGAAGCTCACTGTATCTTTATTGCAGAGATTATTTCATTTATCTATCACTGTAGAGTTCCCAAATGAGGATCACATGGATAGTTTGATATGTTTTTTAAGAAGGTACTTCATCTATAACAGAGGAAGGTTTTTTTGCTCATTGTGTGCTGATGGAGTGCTTTTGTCTTGTTTAGTTTTCGTCACAGTCCTAATTATTAATGTATGAGTTGTTTATCCTATACTTCCATGTGTATTATTGTTTTCTTTGGCTTTTTAGTTTTGTGATAACTTAAAATGTTTTTTTTAAATAACTGTTTTCTTTGTGAAAAATGTCATTCATATTGTTCTTTATCTAAGCTATATCTGCAGGGTTTCATGAGGTTTAATAATTATGTTCTATAGTGCTTTAATGAAAGGCTCTTTGGAAGTGAAAATGAATGATCCACTCCACATCACGTAATTGAAGATTTCAACCTCAGATTGTAGGTAGCATGGACTTTCAAATATGTATGAAAAATCATTTAATATCTTTAATCTATTTCATTATGCATTTTATTCTTAAAACAGCGCTTTCATAGTAGGTGGTATAAGTGTATTCTGTGGTTTGCAAATTAAAGAATATTGCTGGTCCTTGCCCCAAGCAGCATTAAAAAAAAAAAACAAACCAAATGAAAATCACCCAGATAATTGAAACTTGACTGCTTTCATCTTATCTTTTTTGATTAATATATAACAATATTCATTAGATATGGAAAGAAAGTTTCTGTATAAGTGTATGCTTTAATGGGAGGGTCATTTTCCTTTGTGAAGAGTGTGGGTAGAAAGGTAAACTGGGGCAAGATCCAGAGTCGAGGAAAGTAATTAAAAGAAGCAGACTTGCAGAGAAAAACTGGTATTGAAATAGGAGGTGAGGTTTGGAAAGAGTAAGTACAGAAAAGGGACTCAAACTGAATTAAATTAATGTTGGATGGTGGGAATTTAAAGGCAAAAAGTGTGAACTTGAAATGCAAAGCCAGCGCACACAGGTTTTAAACGTGGAAATTGCATCATCAAGTAGTAAGAGAAGAAAGAAAGACTGTAGCAAAGTAAATTGGGGGGGGAGTGTCTTTGGATTCCAGAGACTGGAAGATTGCTTTCTTTTCACGCCCAAAGTATGGACAAGAAGTGATAGGGTATTCAAAACTGTGGGGTTTTTCTGTGCTGTTGCAGAAGAGGCTGTGCTTGAGCTTTGTGATGCTTCATGCGTTTGCTCTGTAGGGAGAAAAAAGAGGAGGAAAGAGGCAGAGAGAGCATTCGCATGCCTGCCTGGACACTGATGGCACTGACTAGACAGAAGGGGGGGGANAATGATGCTACCTGATAGACTGTGAGCTAAAGACACAGAAGGGAGACAAAACTGAAGTGAGAGCTCAAAACACACGACCAAAAGATAATCTTCCTGGAGATGGCAGGAGAAATTTTAACAGCAGGGTGGGTCACCTGGCCGAAAGGTAACAGGGACAGGAGAGCTGAGAATGATAGAAACGGTATGTGAGAATTGTCTTTTTTCACTCTTTGTATAGAAGGTAATATAATGGAATTCTTAATTTTATTGCAAATCACTTGTACCAAAAAGAGAGTTTAAAGACAAAAGGTGGCAGCTTGCTGTTGAAATTGATGGGATAATTGGTAGCAGGGTTGGATGAGGTGGAAAAAATGGGTCAGAAATAAATTACTGGAAGTCATGGTAGTAGAAGAGACTCTTCAAAGACATGGAAGAGGCAAAAGTATATTGCAGACAACCAGAAGATGATGAGAGGGCATCTGGCATTGTAGAAAGCCAGTGACCATAGACAGACCCCAAGGAAGGTAACACAAAATTTACAGGTATGTGCATAAAAGTTCAAGGTGTGGTAGTTACTGGGGTTGCCTGATGTTCGTGTCTGATCTGCTGAAGGAGCTTTATCAGAAACAACAGGCTCAATCAACACCAGTGCAGAGACTGAAGGAGACATGCTTGGAACAAAGACTGAAATTTTGTGGTAAAATGTCTCAGGGAAGGGAATAGGAAACCTAGAACAAAGTCATGAATCACTGAGAGAAAGTAATCTGGCCAAGAGATGTGGGAGTGGTTTTAGGCACAGCTGATATGAGCTACCAAAGGTATTGGAGACAGAGCAGAGGATTGATAGAAATTGAAGGGGCTATGATGTTAGCATGGAAACCTGCCAAACTAAGAGTTTGAAGTGGATAGAGTAGGAGTTTTGTACTAGACCAGAAGGACATAGCAAAGGTAGTAAGTAATAGGACCAAAAATACTAATAGGATCGCAGGGCTAAAAACCGTTGGGGCAGGAGTTGGAGACAGCAAGAGTAGACTTATCTTTCACAGTAGGGGTTGAGCTGCTGAAATGTGAGGGTGAAAGAAGTTGCCAGATGTGAATGAGGTACTGGGAAGATGAAAGGAAGAGGGTGGTAGGTGATGGAATAGTGGGTGGGGAAGAACCAGGTTTTATCTGCTTGAAAGGAGGGAAAGAAAAGGTACAGAGATCATTGCCACAACAGTAAATCACTGAAAAAATAGCAGACGGAGGAGGTGGGAACAAAACTGAGTGGAGGTCTTTGAGTGAGAGTTCAGAGGTGGTGGACAGGGAATAAGGTGACCATATGTAGCTGTAAGTTAAAGGTAGAGCAGGATTTGGGGAGGGAAATAAATCTCCTTGTTCTTCCCCATCTGAAAATCCTAACTCATCAAGCCATGGAGCAGAACATGGGGTGGGAGAGAAAAAAAAATAATTTCGGAACAG
>VZSZ01003430.1:313968-341494 GCA_013398815.1 Ibidorhyncha struthersii
CAGAAGCTCTTAAATGCCTAGGCTGTAAAGAACGTAGTGGAAGAAAGGAGGGAGGTTTTGTAAAAATAAATAAATAAATTGGGCATCCTGCAAAGTAACCTACTTTGGGTTTGAAGAGATCATTTATCTGCGTGGCTAGGAGGAGCCACTGGCATTGCAGCAATTTAGCTGTGCTCAGAAAGGGATGGAAAAAAAAAATCCTGAGGTCTGCATAGACAAGAAGGAGTTAATGCTTGTCGAGCATTATTCTTATACAAATTAAGTCCAGAGCACAGCAGCAGCCTCACCAGCAGGAGCAGATGCTAGGCAGTGATGCAACCTGTGTTATTTACTTAGGCCTCTGTAGTGACCTCAGTGGCTTGCAGACAAAGGATACACATATCTGGAGGTAGGTAGCATGCTGATACCTTCTTTATTCAGTCCTTTTTCTTTTATTGCAAACAAGCTCCTGTAATCATCTTGCGTGGAGCAACAGGGGAACTGTGTGTTTTTAGCATGGTTTCAGAAGGAGGGGGGGGGAAAAAAGCCAAAGAACCGATTCAGATTTGGTTTCTGGTTTTGTACCAATATAACCAGGAACGTTTAGAAGCCATGATGCGTCGGTCCCTTGAACGCAGCCAGCAGCTGGAACAGAAGCAGAAGCGATGGTCGTGGGGAGGAGCACTGGCTGCAGGCTCAGGAGGCAGAGATGGTAAGTGAAACAGGCTGCCTGCATTGCAGATCTTGGAAGTGCAAAATGCATGAGGTTGTGGAGATAGTAAGGATGATGCATTTTATAGTTAGGGTGGTACTGTAGGGGCTACTGCCTTGGGGCGTGAATAAATGCTTTGTAATTGCTTGCCAAGCTTCCTCTCTCTAATACCTTCTGGGGAGAAAGGTCACTCCTAACTTTAGGAATGCAGATCACTTTAATAGAGTAACCAGCATCTGTTGGGAGGATGCTAAATGCCGAAATTAAAATTTATGCTCTCTTTCCCTTATTCTCTTCCCCCTCATTGTCTTCCCACGCACACAGTTAGCAAATTTAATATTCACCAAAGGACTGAGTGCTGTCTGAGCCTTGCAAAAGGTGATCTGTTGTTGTTTGGTACTTCTAAAAACCCGATGGGAATTTCTAGATGACTATGCAGCATGTGCAGTTTAAAATAGTTTGTTTTTTTCCCCCACATACTTTTTGTTGCTGCTGGTTTTGATTTGGCTTTGGAACAAATTCTTTTTACTACATAATCAGCCATGTACCGCTTTTGTATTTCAAAAAAGATGCATGTTTTCTGTTTTAAATCATGTAATTTATTTAAATTTGCCAGGTTTGAATAAACTGTTGTTATGGGGAAAAATATCCGTGTTTGGGTCATGATGAAATATGACAGTTACTCTCTTTCAAAAAGTGTGTAAATAACTCTAAAAAGGCAAACTGTTTCACATCATAGTTTTCACACTATGCCATCAAAAAAGCTAGGAAATTAAATCTATATGATAATAAAAGATGTCTTTTATACTTTGAGAAAGAAACCAGTTTGTCTTTGTGATGCAGTTTATGCTTAATTCCAGCTCCCCTAACTTATTCAGTAATTTCTTTCACCTCTTTCTGCTCTGATTTCTCTGCTGTGTAGGTGAATCAGAAAATACCCCACCCCCTGTTCTAGGTTTAGCTGCCAACACCCTTACTCCAGACCCTGTGACCTCTACTGCTCCTGCTGATTCCTTCAATGGTATTTCAGAGAATCATAGTACCATCGTGTTTTGTTTATAACTGTTCTAATCACTGTAATCCATCCACTGATCTTGTCCTTCCTAACCACTGTTTTCTTATTATTTCAGTCTGATACTCTACAGCATTACCCTTAGTGATGTGGACCAAATGTCTTTTTAATTTCCTTTTAGTTTTGCCATAATGGAGCAGTGCATGCCTCGCATTCCAGCACAGTAGAGGCATTTCATGGTTTTCTCACTAACTGTAGACTTCTACTGCTCAGATTCTCATCTCTGTTAATTCTGTGGGCACTCTGTGTTTGTGCGTGTGTAAATATAATTAAGCATATATTTGACAGTTCTAATGGACATGCACAGGTGCAGATGCTGTTTAAGAAAAATAAAATTCAGTTGCACAGTAATGGTGTTCCATCAAAACAGTCCTCTTTTTCCATCTCAAGGGCCTTTTGATGCATTATTTTAAGAACAAACAAATTTGGTATAAACAGACATACTGTGTTTTCAACCTGCTGAAATGGATCTTGGTCAAGCTGGTATTTGTAACAAACTGTAGCTGACTTTGTTTAGGCAATCATGTTTTGTTTTCTTTTGTATTGTTCAATTGTTTTTTGGGTTTTTTAATTACTATTCTCATAAAAGGATTGTGAAGTAGATGAGTCCGCCAAAATTAAGAAAGGATTGCATATAGGATTTCTAACTTTGATTGCAAATGTACTTGGCATTTTGAAAGCGTAACATAGCCTGTGCTTTTAAGAACTAGGTTCCTTCTCTCCCCCAAAGGAGGAGCTAGGCTTGGCTATCACTCCTGCAGAATGCACAGTAAATCTTTTTCTGTCCAAGATCTCTTAGGACTGTTATTTCTGTGCAAACAAATTCAAAATTTTGTACTAATTGTTGCTCATGTACAAAGAGATGTGGATGTGCAACAGATGTTTTGCAGCATACCAGCATTGTACTTGCCTTTTTTAAAAAAACAAACCTGAATTATGTTGTTTACTGTAGTAGGTGGAGGCAAATCTTGCAGACCCCACTGGGGCAACGTTTCAATGGATATAATAGGGAATGCAGTAACTTAAGGCCTGAAGAATTAGGGTCACATATATGTCTCTAGTTGAAAATATTTGTGGTTTTGACAGAACTCAAATTTAAGGGACAAAGCATCTGTGCTTTTACCTTCTGAGCATCATGCAGTGATCATCATATGCTAGTACTCTGTAGTAATACTTGAATAACATTTTCCTGTCATTCAGTTGAATAAATGGCAATAGGTATTATGCTCAAACAGACTTTGTCAAACAGCATTTCGAAAGAAAACTGAAAGCACTTGGGGTAGTACCAAAAAGCGTGCTTTTTTTTTTAAATATTCTCAAGCACAAAAAGATAAAGCCAAATGGCTGATGCCAGATCAGACATTAAAACAGTGAGTTCTCATTGTGAGAATGCACAAATGTTGGTTATTTCATTTTTGTATTAGAATTATACTCAAGGTCCACCCCAGCTCTTCCAGACGAAAAGTAGAAGGGAGGGGGAATGGAGATGAGGAGTTCAGAGTTGTAATGTGTGTGATTCATTTTCTTCAGGTAACTTTCTGCTTGTGCTGGTATTGAGTATCTTCTATCAGAATGGCTTCACTCGTTCAGACCTGATACATAATGATTTGCCTGTGGCAGTATAAAAGATAGGCTGTCGTAAAACTGGAATGTTAAATTCACAAGCAGAAAAGTTGCATTCCAAAGCATGTCTTATAAAATGCTGGTCCTCCAGCAGTTGGAAAGAGCTTATCTCATGCCTTATTCAGTGATGTGATCAGTGGCAAGGGCCAGGAGTACAAATGCGAGGTTAATTTGGGGAGTTTATCAACACTGTTATGTGAATACAAATATCTTCAATGCGTCTCTCTGCAGCATGTGACAAACTTTCAGCTTCTACAATGAATCTGCCAAAGCAAATGGAATCGCCAATCAGTAAGCGCCTCTCCTCCTCCACAGCGGCAATAACACATTCCCCTGACAGAGGCAAGTGAATATGCTGGTCTCCTACCAGCATAACCTCTCCTTCTGCTTAAAGCACTTCTTGTCCATATAGCTATGTAACTCGCTTATGTCTGTTATTCAAAAGAACTGAAACATTTGGGGGGATTGTAAGTTAATACAATAAAACAGTTCTGCAGCCTGTCCCAAGACTGCTGCCATGCTGGAGATCCTAGGCCAGCGACAAACGCTGTGGGTTTTTTTTACTGATTCTTTTTCAGTTTTTGATACTCCAGCAAATGGGGTTGTAAGTACATGTGGCAACTGCAGCAATTTCCTTTAACTGTACAGCTTGTGATCTTCTAGCCAAATAATGAAAAACAACCAAACCAAACATGTGGCTCGACAATAGACATGGGATGTACCATGGGCAGAAGTACGTCCAATGAGCCACCTGGGAGACTTCAATCTGGTGACCAGAGTTGTAGAGCCCTTTAATTTCATTTGAAACCCTGATCCATCAGAGGCTCAGCAAAAGATGATCATCTTGGGGGATTAGTGGTTACTAAACACTACAGAGAGGACTGAAGGATTCACCCCACTGTGAACTCTTCAGATTTTTTTTTCGTTTGTTTTGTGTGTCTTTTTTCCTTAGCCCCCCCTTTTTTTTAAAAACTCTAATGAGAAAAAAATTAACTGAAATAAGTGACAATGAAGGCTTATTTCTGGAATGAAAAGAGAAGGTGAATTTACTTTCATTTCTGAATTGCTTAATGAAAACTCTTCAATAGCCTTGAGGTTATTATGATAGATGGCTATATATCTATGCATGTAATAAGAACATCTATAAATATCTTTCTTACATAGTTGATGCTTGTATTTATGGAGTAGGAAGGAATGCAGGCATATTGTATAAATAAGAATTATATAATGCAGTGAGACTGCAAATTTTAAATGCAGTCCCAGTATGGTTGGCACATTAGTGAGTAGCTGTGCTGTTACACCAAATGTTTCACCTTTTCTACTGGGGGAAAAAGGCAAACCTTCTTCATGCTGAGTCATGAAAGCAACCATTTTGCAGAATGGAACATGCCTCTGTGTAAGAACAAAATGCAACACAGTCTTAACCTTACTATATTTATTGTACAGGTGGAAAGATAAAATGATGGAGAAACTAGAAACCTTTTTTTCAGAGGGAATGAAAATTATCTTTAAATATTTTAAATCTCAAGCACTTCAAGATTTTTTTCATTTCATTTAATCATTTCATCATTTCGTTTCAGTTATTTTAATGTAACATTATTTTATTTCTTTGCATTTTAAATTTTATTTTATTTGCTCCCATCCTTCAGCTCACCGCATGCATCTTAGTCCAATGGAAAACTTTATTGTTTCTCGACTGCTGACTCCCACACAGTCATCTTTAGCCAGAAGCAGAAGTACATTAATGCTTTCTGAGCAGTACAATAATCCAGGTAAAAATGTGAATTACTCACTCTGAAACTGTTAAGGTACGTTTTTGGTTGCATTTGAGTAGTTGAAAGAAGCAGAGTACTGTGAACTGAATGACAATTTACAAAATCAACAATTACCTAAGTTGTTCATGATAGCAGTATTTAAAAGCTTGGAAAAACACATCATCTTGTCTGTCTTGTTCTGAATGTCTTTTTAAAAAGAACATAGTTTAAAACAAACAAACAAACAAAAGAAACCCACACAAACGAAAAAATGAATTGACAAAATCACTAAAACCTAGGCCAATGGAAAACTGAATATATTCATTTAAGAAACAGTTCTTACAGGCTAATGTGTGACGCCTCTCAGAGGTTTTATTTAATATTTATTAGTGTCATCCCCTTTCATACCCAAATAGCACGTAGAACAAAAATCCCAGTGCACCTCAATTATTTTTACTAGGGTTCCACTTCTTTGCTGTTAAATTACTTTTTGCCTTTAACTATGTTACTGTATGTGTACTCATATATATGTGTGTGTATATACAAATATAAAATGATACTTACTTAGAGGAAAAAACAGAGATACTGATAGGAAGGTGTCAGTTCCAGAAATTATTGATCTTTAAGAAACTAAAAATTAGGGATGATAGTTACTATTTCTATCTGTAAATGGCAGTCTAATAAAACTTTTATTTTTCAAACATCTACAAAGCTGATGTTTCCAGTCCTGCTAATACTTTGGCAAGCGCCTGACTTCCAGAGTAGTTCCTGCTTATAAAGCTATACCTAGTCATAGTGTTTGCTGAAACAAGGACAAAAGTTTAAGAGGTTTTTTCACTTTTATTAAAAACAAACCCCACACCCAAATGCCTGTCTGCAAAACGAAAGTTTTTTTTTTCAAGATAAAACTACTTAGACAGTATAATGCTGATCGTTTTTATGATCAGTATTTTCATATGGCATGGTTGAAGTAGGCTCAGGTACTGCATCTGTGTTTTTAATACAAAGCTATATAAAAATTAAGTAAGCCTATTTTCCTTTGTGCATTACTTTGTTGCGGTGCATAGGGACATCGGTATTGAACGACTCTGAAATTACTTCCCTTGTTTCTACATTAAAAGCAGTGTCTGTTGGAAGCAGAAATGCTGTCATACAATACTTGGCCCATGAGCAAATTCCCAGTTTACTTACTGCTCAGGGATCAACTACTGCTAAGACTGAACAAAAGCCAACTTGAAATTAGATCAGTATATTCTGCTTAAAATTTTGAGACGAATTGCTGGGGTCACCTACAGGTGTTGTTTTCTGCGTTGTATTTGATACTGAAGAAAGCAATGGGGACTTTCTTTGTCCTTCCCCAGCTCGTTTTGTTTGTAAACTCCCAACTTCATCTCTCTCTTCACTGCAGAATCTTTAAAGTAGCACGCTGGCAGGTCTGACAAGGATACAATTTGGTCTGCAGATTGCTTTTTCCCCTCAGCTGATTCTGGGAACAGCTCTCTGAACCAGCATCCTCTTGTCATTTCCTCGCAAGGCAATCAGGCTGTAGCACAGGTTGCAAACAGCATCAATACCCAGAGCAGCCGTTGACGGTTTTGCCAGTAATTGCGAGCAAAAGGGTTGAGGGAGAGCTCCCATTTGTGGTGTACTTCTCTCCGTAGAAGTTGTTCCCGGAACAGGGAAGAGGGTTCTTCCTTTTCAGGAGCTCGTACTGTGCCTCATGTCATTATGTTTGAGTCAAAATCGCTCTGCTCCTGCATTTTCTGTAAGCTTAGAAATGAGGAGTCTCAATTTAAGACTCTTTCTCTAGGGCAGTGCATTATTAGTGTCACTCTGAGTCATGGTATTCAGGCAAACAGTTATTATTGGACACATTAAATTTTTTTTACAGTTGAAGTAAAAATACTTAAGCAGCACGTATGTTTCTGAACATTTTTCTTAATATTCAGTGAACTTTTGCCAACTTGCTGGAAAGTCAGTCAAATAACACGCAGGTCCAGTTAAACTTGAAAGCATACAAAGAGGCTTCCTAAGAAATTTTATAGGACTGCCCCAAATAAAAAAAAATACCGGGAATATGAGTTCCTTTACATTTGAGCATAATTACTGCTTTTCCAAAGTCAATATTCTTGATTTCAGTTGAATAAGATTGGAAACACACTGTCATGTAGTTACAATTAGTATCCGCCTTATTAATTAAGCATATACTTTGTTGATTGTTCTGTATGTTTCATCTTAGAAGGCAATATGAACAAAAAAAGGAGTAAAATATCCCATTTTTAAAAAAATCCTGTTCATATTGCAAATAAAGAAAAAATAGCCAGAAAGAGTTGCCCTGTCAGGTGTAATGCATGTGTCTCATTTAAACTGATGTCTACCACAAATAACAATGACTGAAATACCTACAGCAGCATTTAGTTTAGGTTTGGGTTTGTGGTTTGTTTGGTGTTTTGTTTTCTTTTTAAATTAAGTATTATTTTGAAAAGCAATTAAGGTATTCAGGGGCCTTTGCCGTGTTTAGGCTTCTAAAAAAATCCCTACTCTTCTGTCAGCTTTCCTGTTTTGCAGTATTTGTTCAAAAGTCACCCAACTAGAATTGTTTGATTACTCTTTTTATCTTGTGCAAAGGAAGCTCACCTTTTCAGAAGAGAAGAGAATCGCAGTCATAGTCAGGTGTTTCAAAAGTTGTATAAGTAAGAGAGCAATATTTTAGAAAAAATATTTTTTTAAAAAAAGTTAAAAATCCTATAAAATGTTACTTTCAGTTGATGCATTTTAGTAAACATGGGACCATGATGAATGTGTTATATAATGTCATATTTTGAAACTTTTAAAAAAACCTTGAAAACTATCTTTGAACATTATAACATAAAAGTATGCTGTTTTCTCCTCTCCTTTACTTCCTCTGTCTGTGCTCCCTTTTGCTCTTGCTATTGTACTATAACTCTTTAGTATTCCATATCTGTCCTCGTGTAGCACCAGCTAGTCCTCTTAAATCTCCCTACAAGCCTTCCCCCACCCGAAGCACTGACAGAAAGAAGGCAACTTCACCCTCCGCTTCCGATGCCATGAAAGGGGCGGCTGCAGCTGAAGTTACTCAGGTGGGTTTGCAATGGTTTTGATTTCACTTCTGGGTAAACTGATGTGGCTTCTGGTTGTTATCTTTACCTTTACCTTTACAAAAATAAAGTGCTACCCCTGTTGTAAGAAACAGCAGTAAGAAAGTAAGCCCTGCCTGCATCTTTTGCTTTCCTGCTGCTGTTTAGCAGCATTTTAATATCTTCCTCCTCCTGGGAATCACTGTTGAGCACTGCTATTTGGAACAGCAACACCTTTATTTTCAGGGAATTGAGATTTCTGGTGCTGGTGTATGTTTTGTGGACTTGCCTGTAACTTCTGAGAATGAGGATGACGAATATGATCTCTACTGAGTATGACTGTCCAGTCTTGCTGGTTAATTAGCAAGTTTCACATATTTCGGAAACTTGCCAAGTGTATTGACAATGCTCCTGTTTTATACCAATTGCTTAACTCTTCCTCTGGACATTTCTAATGCTATTTGCTTAAAAGATGCATTATTGATCCACTGCAGTTTCCAGAAAAGCAAAGGCAAGTCATTCACCTTCACTGAGTCTACACAATATAAAGCATGTTTTAAAAAAATTATGCTAGGGTTGTGAAATTCTTGTAAGGTCCTGTGTCTTGTAATAGTTAATAGTAGGGAGATTCACGCCATCTAAATTAGATGCAAGTGAGAGGACTAAAGCTGGAAGCTAAAGATTTGTGTAGCATCTCTCTTAGGTGTGATTCAGTGTTACATCTGGCAGCATTGCCGTGAGATGCCTGGGTGCACTACTGACCGTGTCTTAAGAGGCATTGCAGGAGTATATAGATGATTTTGAAAACTCCAGCCAGTGCCACTGCCCCTCCCAAGAACTCTTGGAGAGGCTCTGATGTGGTGTTACTTATCTGCAACTTGTATGCTATGTCCATGCAAGACATGGTTGGTTTTATGTCTATGTAAAATGAAAAACTATGCACTTCAGTTGCGAGGTGGTGTTTAAAAGATTTTTATCTTAAATGTGTGTTACACAAATCTGTTTATATGCAATCTTGTTAATAAAACTAACTTTTATTGGTCCTAATTGTGGAAACTAAAATGAACTGTATTTCTAGACTGAGAAGATAAAGAAAGAGAAGCGACCTGCAACACCTGGTTCATCATCTGGTATGGGATCTCCTCTGAGAAGGTCTGATTCTCCTGCTGCCATGTCCAGAAGATCTGCATCACCTGCAACGCCTAAGTATGCCTTCTCTTATTAGTGGTCTAATATGCTGTGAGTTTCTTGTTACCTATAAAGGAGACTATTGAGGAACTCCCTTTGAAGTGTTGTGTAAAATCTAGTTAATTTTAGCTATATATACATATACAGATAGAGAGATGTAGATGAGCAGAAACATGTAAAGGTGTGTTAATGGTTGCTAGAGACACTTCTCCACCTTCTCCCAGTCTTTTGAAATTGTCACGGTGCATTTCATAATGCCTGTGAAATATTCTTTAACATTTATTTTTAAACATGCTTTTGTTTTATCTGGTTTTGAAGAAATTCTGCATAATATGAAGAAATGCACAGATCATGAATACTAACTAGAAATTCCAGCGTTTAAAATAAGCATTTCCTATTGCTGGCATGACCCTATTGCTGGCACAACCATCATGTTCCATGAATATACTTACCTGTGCATCATCTAAAACATCAGTTTTAATCTTTGCTTATTTGGAGACCTCTTGGGGTTTGTTGCCTTTGGTTGTTGGGGTGTTTTTCATGCAGAGTTGCAGACCTAGAGCATATCAGGTCTTACTAGCAATTGACTTGCTTTTCTTAGTTGTCTTTTGCAGACACTCAAAACTGTAGTCTGTGTACCACAGCTTGCAACTCTCAAGTCTAAGCAAACGTGTCTTCAGCTTTCTTAGAACAGGTTATTAAGTCTGGCTGAAATGCAGAAGTATGCTAAAGTAGTCATGGTCTACTGTAGTTGTCCGATTTCTTTGTTTTGTGTTTTTTTTTTTCTCCTAGACCCTGTTCATGGGTCCTTCTTCTGTCTTGAAAATTATCTCCTTTTGTCTTTATTTATTTATTTTTAATCTGAACCTGGTAGCACATGTGAGAATGCCTCCGCTGACACTTGAGCTCTTGCCCTGGAGGAACAAGATGCTGAAGAAGGGAAGATTATCACAGACCCATTTCTGAAATATGCTCCATTTCTCAAGTATGCTCGTTATGACCCAAAATGTGTAGTTTCCATTTTTATTAAAAATGACACATTGCTCTGTGTCCTAGGATCCTTTTAGTGTACCTTATGCTATTTGTTAAATGCCAATTCATTTACAGTCTTACTTTCTACATTCCTAACATAAGGGTCACAGTGCCCCTACAAACACCCTCATCAGATCCTTGCCGAAATGGCTGAAGCTCTCACTTGTTGTGTGAAAGCAACCTCACTGTCCTAAATCAAGATATCCTTACCTCCCCATTTAAACACGCAGCAGTCCAACAGACCAGCAGATCACAAAAGCTGTTTGGCCTTCTGGCCCAAATAGCAAAACTCAAATGCCTTTCCCCACGTCAAAGGCAAACCGTGGGAGTCCCCTTTGCGTTGCACCACTCATCACGGTTTCCAGGCAGACGGGGCCGAACTCCATCCCGCTTACATCACTCCAGCTAACCGCAGCTAACCTGGCCATATTCTGAATTGGTTTTGATGATCCCCTTTCTGACAAATGTCTTCGTCAAAAACTAGCTGGTGTTCCTTTTCTGTTTCAGCTCTGAGTGCATAGCCCTTTAATGGAGGATGACTTTGTGTGTGAATCTGGTGTTAGACAAAATACAGGAAACCATCCGGCTCTGGGCATTCTTTCTGTTTTGGACATCCCCTTGCATGCAGCTGGGAAATTGCAATTCTTTGTTTATATTATAGGGCTACAAATTTGCAAACTTTCAATATTATATATGTAATGTTGTCAGGATCTGAACTACGTAAATTTTGTGAAAAGTGGAACAATATGAAAGGTTAATGACGATCGGCTCTTTTTCATTACACCTTTGAGCAGATCATTGTCTAGTGGCAGTCCAAAAAGTACAGAGAAAAGTTTGAGCTATACAAATGTGTATTATTCTGTAAGTACTGATATTCCCTGTTCAGAATGCATCTTTCAGTTCACTAGGCCAGTATAAAAGACATACCAAGAGACATATTTAGTTAAGCAAAATGATTGGTGGGAAATGGATTGCTGAGAGTGAAGCATTTCTTGATGGGCAGACACTGAAAAGGTTGGTATAGCTCATAGAGACATCTGGGGGAAAAAAGAAAAATATTTTGTGAAACAGATGTTTAGTGCTTCATTAAAGAAGTATGCCCAGTCGTAATTTGTAGTACTAATTTCCATAAAAGGTTAGGCAAAGATTGAGACTTTTACAAAAGGTGCAAATTATGAGAACCTTTTTATAGTGAAATGTTTTCATGCCTACAAGGAATATAAACTACTGATTTAAGGAAGAAGCGTATGCTGAATGGAGGAATTAAGCAGCCTACTGGTGGGTTTCTCTTTTATTGTGACTCACAGTAGTTATCCTGTTTTTCTTTTTTCCTCCCTCTCTTCGTCAAGAAAATCTGATTCTGAGCACTACTAGAAATGTATTACTGAGCATTTAATCTTAACATGGCCCAATTAGAGCACCCTCCTTGACCTTATGAGAGATACGGTAAATAGAGTTTAAATCCACGTTTATTACTGATTGCAGAAAGACAGTTCTGCTTCAGCACTCTCAAAACTTTCCCTCAGAAATATAAATAAAATTTTAAGAAGGCATCCTGATCACCATATTATATTATTATATAAATATATGCATTTCTTCATACAAATCAAATGCTAGGTAATGATCTGGCTGGTCAGTGGATTTAAATATAGGCAATCACACTTTTGAAACCTTCTTTTAGATTGTATAATCTTACTTTTTCATTTAAAATTAACTGTGGAACTTAATTTTAATGTGACTAAATATGTAGACAAATATTCATTCTCCTTGCAAACCTGACAATCTTTTATAAGTTTAATCTTTCTCCTTCCAGCACACCATATGGCCAAAAAAATTCCCTGGAAGAAATAAGAATATGTATTGTACAGCATTAGAAGTTAGTGATCCTGCATAGCACCTTAACTTAGAAAGCTATTGAGGAAAGAATCAAGTATGGCCAGTGATTTAGATGATAATTACCTGTATGCATTTTTCTTCTTAAAAGTATGTGACTTGACATTCAAGTTCTCTTGGCATCATTCTAGTTACTAGTTCTTCACAGTTGTCATCTTGGTTTGTGAGTGGTAGTTGCTTGTCTTCTTTATATGTTATTTCATTATTTATTAACTAAAAAGCTCTTTTTATCATGGTAAAGTAACCAAAACAGGCTCAAACAAGACAATAAAACTTCAACCTAAAGAGAGACAGTGATTGATGGCAAAGTAGATTTGCAGTAATTACGTAAATAAAATACAAATGTTTGAAGGTGCAAATTTTACTGAGAAAGGAAAAAAGATCACCCCAAAGACATAATGTCCAAGACAGAATGAGTGAACAAATATGGACCTAAAATGAGAAAAGGGGGAAAAATAAAAATCTGTTGAGCAATAATTAATACCAAGGAAGGGATTCAAGCTTGAAGATATTTGAAAAAGTAAATATATCAAGAAACGTCATGCAAGAAAGAAACCCAAAAGTATAGCTTTGAATACACTGTGGATTGCTTAGAATCCAGTGTAGATCAGTTGACAAAGGTGAAAGTTTAATGGATTAGAGAGCTGGGATAACTGAGAAATTATCTTTTATTTTTACAATTGCTATTGGATACTGATTGTGTAAAGTGCTCCTGTTCTTCAGATGTTTCACAAGATCAATAATACCAGGTTTTTTGGTAATTTTTTTTTTAATGCATTGTCTTCAAAGATCTATACATTAATCCATTTATTCTTGAAGTATCCCTCAGAGAATAGGTAAGTGTTCTGTCTTATAGATCGGTAAAGCAATAAAGCCTGTGTCCTTCACTTGTCTTTGGGTAAATAGTCCCTTTGAAATCAATGGGACCTGACTGAATCAAGGAAGTAGGATTTAATTTTAAGCGTCTTCAGATAAGCTGTATTATAAGCCCGTGAAAGAAAATGGAAAGCTCAGACAAGCCTCTATATTACATTATTTTGCTAAAGCATTACCCCATATGAGAAGGCGAAAGGGGCAGGGGGGAAGGGAAAAGGGACTGCAGCACTGCTGGTGGGTGGTTCTTGGTTCATTTCCAGTTCCCAGTCTGTGTCACTGTCTTTTGCTCACAGCTTCACTGACTGAACCCGTAACTCGGTGGTTCTTTTGGGCGACATCCCACTGCAGTTGTTGGGACACACTTTGACATCAGAAATGTACATGCTCAAATTGCAGAATACTGATGAAATATGAACCTACAGTAGTACAAAAAAGCCCAAACTTTTAAAAGTTTTTAAAATGACCTATTAGAAAGGTGTCTGCATGCGGTGAATTCCTCACAGAAGTAGCTTCTATGTCCTGCACTGACCTAGTTTGAGTTTTTATTTGGTATGTGCTACATTTACTACTCTTGATCTTTGTTTTGCCTTGGAAAGATAAAAACAGTGGGTGGAATTTTGGATCAAGACTATTTTAAGGGTTTTTTTCAGCAGCTAGCTATAGAATGGGCCAATTCAAGGTTTTTAAAACATCTGTATTAATTGTTAATTGTAATAATGTTAAAGATGCTAAGTTGACAGTATGTTTTAAATACAAGGAGGAAAACAGTGATCATTTAATACTTTCTACTGCCATCCAATAAATGATGTAAAATTTCTGAAGAAATATTCTTATTCCTGAGGAGTTTTCTCAGCTTTTCACTCCTGGCACTACACTGTCATCCTAGCAGTATTCAGTCTTTTATATGGTTGTCCCTTTTAGTTGCTTTGTAAGAAGCAAAGCCATACCTGTTTCTTGTTCTTCTGGCCAAAGAGCTGTAAGAAAAAAATTTCCATAGGTCTAAAAGTTCAAAGATGCATGCTTAAATAATAGGATTCAACACATGTTTCTAGTCCAACAGGTAAGTTGTGCAGCCAGCCTGCTCTAATTCCTATGCAGTGCCAACGTAGCTCTCATGACTAGACTCCTTCCTACCAGCCTCTTTAATTTGATTGTCATGTCTTTATTAGAGAACAATTACTTCTGTGCTAATACTGAAAATGACTCAGCCTTAGTTATGTGGCTGTTTTGCTGCTCCTGTCACAACAAGTTAAATAAAAAGCATTGCAAGGAATGTGTGGTAAAGTCGGAAATGTAAACCAAAGACAGCAGGAAGGGACTATGCTTTGAAGCAGTGTCTAATTGGCAAGAAGCATCTTATGTGCTGCAGAGATGCAGAAAAAAAGGTTGTTTGCTTTTTATTACGCATTATATTTTTATGAAATGCAGTTGGAAATGACTGTAATGGTGAGGTCCATAGGTAGGTGGGGCCTTGAAATTTCTGCCTTTGTCTTTAGGAGGGCCCGGGAGTCCACTTATATCCTAAAGAGAAAACTAAAGATAATGCTAAACCTAGGTATGGTCAACACCAACCAATCTCGTCGGCTTCTCCCATGGCTATTTTTTTACATGACCTGGAAACAGACTTGCCTGTCCACATCTTCCAAAGCCTGTTTCTGTCAGGGAGCAGCAGGGCAGATAAGGACAGGAGCCTCACCCACAGGACCCCATCCCAGAGTAGACAGTAGTAGTGACCAGGGCAGGTCTGGTGATGGTGACCAGGGTCAGCCAAGAGTTTAGTGACAGCTAGCAAAGGCCTCCATGAGGCAGGTCCAAGGACAAACCAAGGCGACGGGTCAGGATCGGCAGGTTAGGAGGCCGGGAACAGGCGTACCTACAGCTTAGCTCAGGCAAGGACCAAGGGCGAGGACTTGAGCTGACAGGGGACTCCTGGGCCTGCAGGCAGAGGGTACCTCAACTGAACTTCAAATTCCACCAGCCCAAGGGCTTTTGTAGTCTGTGATGGCTCTTCAGTGGGAGTGAAAAAGTATGGGTGGTGCAAGACTCTGCAGTCTTTTCCTCCCCACCAACTGGGCAGCTGTGAATGAACTCCCTCTATTCTGGTGTCTCACCCTCTTTCAAATGCAGCATAATATGGTGGAAAAGAACCCTTTCTTCTCCTGAATTCATGAACTGGGGGGGAGTTGAAAGGTGTTTAATTTTTATTGTCTGCTCTATAATGCAAATGTTGTTCTGGTTATGTCTCTGGCCACATAATACTGTAGTTAGTTCTATACAAAACTTGCCACTGCAGTCCATTAATTTTCAGCTGTTGTCCATGTTTTCATGCTTGTGGTCTGCCAGAATGAGTGTATAGTCCAGAAAACGTGTTATAGTATATGAAACTATATTGTGTAGATGGAAAAAAGTTATAAGGGCTAGTACATTTATATCATAATTGCATATCCATAAGGAATGTTAGAACTACATGTGTAATGTTCACTTTAATGTAGGATTATTTATTCTAATGGGAGTCACATAAATCGTTATTTTAAGATTGTGATCTCTGTACTTCCATACTGCTTAGTCACACAGCCCAGCCTTTCTTAATGTTACAAGTATTTAGTGCTAGTTACTGGTGTTACATAAATAATGAATGCTGTTTGTGTGTAGTTTTATGTTTCCTGGTAATCTATTCTCTTTAATGTGCACCTATTTTCAGTGAATATCAAGTATCTTTACCGTCCTGCTTTCCCAGAACTGACATCAAGGTTATCATTTCATCTAAAGTATGTAACAGCCAAATGAGCAATCAGCAGCGTTGCTGCTGTGCATCACCATCACCACAAGTGCAGCTGTGTAAAAGGTTGCAGGGGCTGAGTTTTGAGCCTTGAATCTGTTGTTTTGGTGCTGATTAAAGCACTAACTGGAACAGTGGAGCTAACTGTAGAATGGTTTGGTCAGTTCTGCCTCTTTTTGTGGTACACAGCTTTACCTTGGTATATAGTGGTATTTGGTGCTATTTTAGAAAATCAGATACTATTAAAAAAAGACCATGTTTGACAAGGCGGTATTCAGGTGAAAGCAGCCCACTGCAACTCATTATAATTTCTGCAGACAGAAGACATAGCGTTGCTTTAAATGTTGAGAAAGGACTATTCAATACAGTAATGTTGACAAAATTGCTAGTAATGGCCATTTCATAAAATAGTTGTTTTAGGTAGTCCATGATTTCATATCTCTTGCCTACAACTCAGACAGTATTATTGGTCCTTTTAAATGAGAATTTTCTGTAATCGTTTCGTGCCAGTTCCCTGCATTTCAGGTTCTGATTGTTTGCATCCAGGTGGTTCCTACGCAGTATTGTGCAAAAGAGCTGATATTCCTGTGTAGCCAGAGACAAGAAAGAGGAACGATATATGTGAAGATGGAGTTTGATTCCAAACTGTGTAACATATGGCCTGTTTTAATCTTTATTTTCCTTTATCAGGACAGTTGCAAAGACTTATCCTCAGTCTCCTAAAAACGCCAAACAATATCCAGCTTCTCCTGTGAAGCATCGTGCCACTTCTAATCTCAACCAGGAAACTCCTAAAAAGAAAGCAGACAAGGAGAAAGAAAATGTCAGTCATCAGAAATCCCCAGGAGCACGCACTGAGGATGCAGGCCAGGTGGCTTCTGAGAAGCATGTGCCTTCCGCAGGAAAGACTGAAAATAGTGAAGGTGTGTCTTACGGCAAGAATGAATTGCAAGGTATCGTGGGTCCGTGAGGCTTTTAAACAGTGGTGCGCTGTTCTTTTTATGAAGCTGCTCAGTCATGGGTTTATAAGAGTGTGTAAAGGTACGTACTATAACCAGTAAATGTGTAGTTTCACCAGAGCTGCCCATGTGTGAAAAACACTTGTCAATGAGGATGTGAAAATGTTGAAATCCAGGGATGCCCTTACCTATCCCATATTCTATCTGCTAAAAATGCTGATGTATGTTTTTGAAAAGCAAAGGTGTGATACCAGCGTGAACCAGGACCGTTTTAGCCTCTGTGCGAGTGTTGAAGTTCTGGGCAGTCTTAGTTCCCTGCCTAACTTTCCACCCTTGGTTGTCTTCTCCCAGGGAAGATCACGGCAGGAACAACTGATGCAGAAGAAGCCTCAAAAATTCTAGCTGAAAAAAGACGACAGGCCCGCCTGCAAAAAGAACAAGAAGAAAGGGAGAGACAGGAAAGAGAAGAACGGGAGAGGTATCTCTGTTGATTTGTGAAAATTATTACCTAATAATTTAACCTGTATCATTCAAGATGCTTGAAACTGTGGTGGTTTTAGAATCAAGGTGGGAGCTTACATGTAAGTGTTAATTTCTTTCAATTTGGACCCATAATTAATTAGTGTCTTTTGCAGTCTTTATGACTAGTGAAGGTAGAAAATAATAATTTGGACTCTTTAAGAAGCCTGAAGGAACTATTAGTCATCCAAATACTTCAGGTATGTCCACACTGGAGCGTGGACATACCTGAAGTATTTTATTTTGTAAAACATATTTGAGGCGGTTTTAAATGAGGTAGTTCACATAGAAGAAACAGTCTTGCAGTAGTAGTATATGCCTTAAATGGCAAGGCTTGCGTCATTCAACACATTAACCTGAAGCTGATCTCCCCACCCAGCGCTGCTGTAGGGGGTTGAGGGTTTTAAAAGTGTGGGCACAATGAAGGTTGCTGTGTCTAAGTGATGAAGTTTTGGCTGTCTTCTGGGAGCAAGCTTTTAGGTTGTTCTCCACATTGGATGCTGGTTGCAAGTGTCAACAAGTCATGCCCTCCCTTCAAGGCCCTAATAGTATTAAACTGTCAACATTCAAATGTCAACAGACAAATTCAACTTTGTCTGTTCTTATTGAAAACGGGGGGAACTTGGAAGTATTTCCAGAATCCCTGATATAGAAGGATAAGAATGATCAGTTGTCACAGCAGCTCTTGGATGTGGTGACAAAGGAGCATGGTGTCCCTAAGTGGGCCATGGAACAAAACAGGTGGAATTTAGACCCACTCTTTCTGGTGTACGACTGTGTTTTGTGGATTTTGTTTGCTGCTACTTATCCAATCTGTTTATCTTTGGCCAAAACGAAGGAAAAAATTACTTGCTTGTTTGTAGATACCAGCATTCTGTGTGTGAAATACAAAAGAGGGATGTTTTTATTATTGAAGCTCTAACTGAAATTAGAATGGAAATGTTTTCTTTTCTTTGATGACACTTTTTTTTTTCAAGGGAAATTATAATTTCTAGGAAAGATTTGGGGCAGTGAAAATAAGATTGGAATAAAAGTATGATAGCAACCTGAATTCTGGGCATGTGCTCAACCTCTTTGCTGTATCTTTGCGTTTTTCATGACAATATGCGCTGATGCATACATTATCAGTTACTGCTGATTGCGTGCCACATACAATAGGATTCATGCTAAACAAGATGAAACCTTTTAAACAGACTGTTATATTTTTTGCAGGCTTGAAAGAGAAGAACAGAAAAGAAAGGCAGAAGAAGAAAGACTTCGTCTAGAGGAAGAGGCTCGTAAGAAGGAGGAGGAAAGAAAACGTGAAGAAGAAGCAGCTATGAAAAAGGCAGAAGAGGAAGCCAGGCAAAGAGCTGAGGAAGAACAAATGCTAAAAGAAAAGCAAGAAAAAGAGCTCCAAGCCAAACTTGAGAAACAGGTACCATCTCAAACACAAATGCGAACCTTTATATCCATATATATGTATACATATATAAATATATACATATAAATAAATACTTTATAGTATCTGGTAATCTGCCTGAAATAAATAATGGCCCTATCATATTTTACACATTTTGATTAGAGGGAAGAAGCAGAAATGAAAGCCCGTGAGGCAGCTGAACAACTTCGTCTTGAAAGGGAACAAATCATGCAGCAAATTGAGCAAGAAAGACTGGAGCGGAAGAAGGTAGATATTTGCATCTCATTTAAGATAATTATTTCATTTCTTGTTTGAATACATAACCTAGGAAGTACCCAATAGTGTCTAGAAATAAAAATCTGGAGGGATTACAGATTGATATTTATGCCTAACAGTGTTTGCTACTTGCATGTTAGGGGGATGTGGACATCAAAATTTGTAACAATGGAATTGCCTAAGGCAATTTACTTTCTACTAGTTACTGAACAAACACAGAATTAGCCTCTGCCCACCAAGTTAAATGCTGAGACAAAAAAGGAATGGCATGCCAAGGCAAACATCGATTGCCGCCCAACCCAGAACATCACAGACTATTGAGGAATATGAGTGACATTGTTTTAAAACTTACTCAACAAAAGCTCCGTGTCATTAATTGAGAAAGTTAACGTGATTAACAAACAGGTTTTCTCCCACCTGGCTTGTCTCTGGTTGCATTATGCAGAGGCAGCAGGGCTGTCTGCCCACTACTGCACGAGGAAATGGCTGGAGCTGCATAACTTAGCCTTATCTACAGCTCTGTGGCAGGAAAGAGAGAACAACTGCAGAGCTGCAGAACCTCTGTCTGGTTATAAAAGGTCATCTTTCCATATATGTTACTCCAATATGTTATTTTTAACTGTTTGCCATTGAGCTGGAGGCATGTTGCAGATTAGAATACCAAACCAAAGTGTCTTTAAATCTGAAATAGTTTCCTTTCACAGTAGTGCAAATAGACAAGGTTTGTTGGAAGGGTTTTTTTAATGAACAAAGAATAAAAAATAAAAGTATTTTAGGGTAACATCTTAGACATTTCCAGCAAGAACAGATATTTCATTTTACTCTTCCATTCCAAAAAGCCTAACTATTTTTAAAGGAACGATTTGGAAATGGTTGGAAAAGCAACTAGATGAAAATAATAGCTGTTGGTTTTAAATAAACGTCTTGTTCCAGAGCTGAGCGCAACTCATAACTGCAAACACCTTTGTCTCTAGATTGCATCTACTGAGAAAGTCATGTTCTGTGAGATCTGATATGTGAAACCCAGCTCCCAGGTGTTTTCTCTCTTTTGTTTTCTTTATTTTTCTTTCTTATTCTCCCTTTTTCAAGACAAGCAGGGATGAGGTCATGACAGTAGAGAAAAGTTTTTCTTTTTGTCTTTTTTTTTTCCCTTTATCAATCTTTTGTGCTAAATATTCTGTCTGCCTTCTCATACGCCAATTTATTTTGATTTCTAGAGAATAGATGAAATAATGAAGAGAACAAGGAGGAGTGAAACACCAGAAATAAAGGTATGAAACAGTGTGTAGTTGTTTTATAACCCGTATGTGAAAACTAAACTCGAGTATTTCTATGTTAGTAGGTGTACTTAGGTACACTCTACGCCCAAATTTTAGCTGCATTTCAAACTGCAAATGATTGTTACTGTGTCACACTTACTGGTGTGCCACTGCTATAGAGAGACAGCTTTATGCAACTGTTGCAGACTTATCTTCCTCATTATCTAGCAGGGTGGCAAGAGCCCATTCCTCGAGCTGTAATGTTTGCTGCTGTGACGCGTCTTCTCCTGCTTTGTACCAGCCAATGAATGAGTTACTGAGCTCTCTGTGTTAAGCCTGCCCGGAATGTAGGATTGAGAACAAGGCAATTGTGTCCAGCTTGGAAATGACACAGAGTCGAGTTTTCACCTCTATTTTAAGTTTTCTGCTAAGGAAAACATTTCTTCAGTTACTTACAGAGGATGTATTTTTATTTTTTTTACTTCAAAAAGAAAATAAATCCTATGCCTAATTAAAAAGGAAAAAAAATAAAATTCTCTCTTGCTGTCAATGACCTTTCACCACCCAATGGCCCTGGGCAGTCTCACAAGCTTGAAGTCCACTGAGTTCCATGAAGGTTACAGTCCTTCATCTAATACAGTCGACTCATTACTTGATTACAGAAGGAAGAGCCAAAACTGGAGGTACCATCAACTCTGAATGTGGAAAAGCAACCAAAGACCCTTGTTCTCAACCAGCCAGGTAAAAATTGACATATTTTTCTGACCTGTTTTCACAGTTCTTCTCAGAGTTTCGTAATCTCAGGCAGAGCCTGTGTATTATCACAGTTTCTTTGCTTTCATCTCAAAAAGGACAGCTCTTTGCATCAGCAGCAAATGTTGGAAACTGGAGACTGAGCTATGTTTTGCCACGTAAGCAGAAGAAAGTTTCTCCTCCGTTTTAGTACCTGACATAGCATTTCTGTAAATGAGAAGTTCCGTCTGCCAGTAGGTTTGGTTGGTGCAATCTACCTTTGAATTTTGTAGGTAGAAAATTTTTGCGTACAACTAAGTTTGCAGGCTTTTTATAACATTGCTGTAAATCTTACATTTAATCTGACTTGACAAAAAATGCATATTTAAAGAATTATTAAACAAAATATACATATCTGGCATTTTTCTATATTTTGTTTACTTTTCTTTACTTCCCCAGGCTTTTAGTACATGATACAAGAGATAAAACATTCTCTTCTTGTTTCCTCAAGTTTAAAAGATGTAGCATAAAGAGCAATTTTAGAGTGGAAAAAGAGGATTGGCAGTATAGTATGGTGAGTCGTAGATGAAACTGAGTCCAGCTGCATTGTCAGTCATCCTTTCTACTCGATCTATAACTTAAAAGCATTTTTGATTTTTTTTTAAACTATTTAAATAAAGAAGCTGTTGCTGTCATAATTTCTAACCTTCTTTTATAGATATCAATGGATTGGCAACGTGCCTGAAAAATAAAAGCTTAGAAAGTGCTGCCTCTGTACTCCCTTCCCAAGATGTAGTTGCTAATGGACTCAAGTCAGTTCCAGGACTTATTCAGCTGGAAGGTGTTGATGGGAAATCTAACAGCATGGAAGATTCAGCAGATGAGGTTCAGTCCATGGATGTGAGGTACAGACCATATCTGCCAACAGAAATTGTGGAATTCATATGAGAAACACACAAAGTTTTCTGTTTATTTGTTAATACTTTGCTGCTTTACACTTCTCACCTATCCCACAGTGGGGCAATCAGGTGTCTACTGTGGTGTACTCCACACCTGCCAAGATGCACATTGGTTGTTTCAGACAAGAGTCAACAGAACCTCATCTCACTCTCACATATTTGGCAGGGGCGGGGCACTCTGAAATCCTTCTACAGTCCTTACTTATGCATTCTGTACAAGTTTGCCCAAACCTTTCAGATTGTTCTGTGAAAGTAGCTACTGTAGATATTGTCAGATGTCACCATTTTTTTTCATTTGTGTCAAGACTGCATAGCCATGATGTGTGAGCTTTTCTCCCTTCATACAAATAGAATAAAGAAAATAATTAACTTAGAATTTTAAGTACTTAACTGAAACAAATGTATGGAAATCAGAAAATCACTTTGTGTGTATTAAATACTCTTGGATTTTGATGGAAGGACTTGCTGAAAAGAAGGAAGTTGATAATTCAAGGCTGCTATGAGAAAGCTAGCTCTGAATTTTAAACATGGAATTTTTATACAATGCTTCCTTGATTGATAAGCCAACTTAACCTCTCATACTGTTTCGGTATTTCCAGTAAATCTGTGTAAGTACATACGAAGTGCCCTGCTGGGACAGACCAGAAGTCTGTCTAGCCCATTATTTGGTCTTGGAGAGTATCAATAAGAAAAACTAGTTAGGGAGAGCACCTGAGCCTATCACTTTCCGCAATCCGAGACGACACAGAAGTGTGACATTAGGGATGTTAGAGGGCACAACTTTGCCTTGCACTTTGAAATACCCACTGATGGACCTGTTGCCCATGAGTTTGTCCAACTTCTTTTTCAACCTGCTGATAATGTTTGCACCCAGGATCTCAGCTGGCAGCAAGTTCCACAGTACAGTCTCACTAGGTAAATTGCATTCTTTGGTATGTGTTAAACCCAGCCTCTTACTAGTGTCATTGGACACCCCCTAGGTTTTGTCTTGCAGGATTTGATGCACAATAGTTTTTCCCTCAACTTAGCCACCACTCCTTCATGGTTTTTGAAATCTTTGTGAAGTCCTTCCTCTGCCTTCCCTTCTCCAAACTGAAACGCACTGGCCTTACTAGTCTTGGCAAAGCGTCAGCTGGTAGCAGCACTTCTTAAATTAAATTCCAGGATTTTTAATGTCTGAAGTATATCATAAGATCAAGAAATAAATTTTGATTTAAGTTGTGAAGTGTGAGTGCTTTAGGTCAGTGTTTGCAGGGTCAGGACAAGAATTTGAAAGATGTGATAAACATTTAAGTAAGGGAATGGTGCAGCAACTGAAATAATGAGTTGGCAGTAAACTACCAGAAATGTGTTTTTCTGGAGATGAGCGTTCACATCACACAGCTACCACAAATCTTAATCTCTAAGGAATATGGATTAGGTGTGACCTTCCATCCTGAACAGGGTAACCATTTTTGGTTTGGATTGGGACATATTCTAGGTAAAGGCTTGCTGCAGCTGGCTTTAAGATAACCTGACTGCCCAAAAGCTACTACTTAATTTGGCTGTTGCTTAATGAAAAGTTACACACCTCTTATTCTGCATCTTCCTTTCGTTTATCTTTTGTATAGCCCCGTTTCAAAAGAAGAACTTATCTCTATCCCTGAATATTCACCCATGAATGAACTCATGCCCGGTGTTTCTTTGGACCAAAATGGGACAAGTAATGCCAAGGCTCTTGAAGATCTCTTGGATTTCACAGGCCAAGCTACGTACTCCAAGATGTCCAGTGATACCATTAGCCTAGATGACTGTAACAAAAACTTAATTGAGGGATTTAACAGTCCAGGACAGGAAAATACACTGAATTCTATCTGTTGACAACCTCGCTTTTCAGCAGAACAGTTGAAGGTACAGTATTGTGATAAACATCTTGGATATGATAAATCGCTGTGATTACTTATGAGCTTCCCAGAAAAATATAGCAGTTGTAAACAGCATATGTGGAGAGAGGAAGAAAGCTCATCTCCTAGATATTTAAATTTAGCATAATCTTTCATATTTGCAGCTCTTTGTAAATTGGCATCATATGCAGACTGAGCGTATCATAGCAACTGAAAGTATCTGGTAAATGTAAACGTTTCCTTTATCCATTCAGAATATAGTGAGAAGAGTTGCTGGTTTTTTTCATTAATACAGTACCTTTCCTCTAAGTCCATGGAGCCTGTTTGCATGAAGAAAACACCTAAAAGTGGGGTCAACCTAGAAAATGGTAGTTGTTGTTGCTGCTCACTCTTTTCCACTGCTGTAAAGACTTGCAGCACAGTGTAGAATCACTTCACCTGGAAAGCCTGCAAACAACGTGAAAAAAGCATAGTAGGCTTTTAGTGACAGTTTCAAAGTACAATGCCACAGCTAATTTATTCTTTTTGAAAGAGTGTATTCTAAATTACAAAACTGAGGTCGTCTGACTTGCATAGCTGACTCGATGTTCTTCTCTCTCTTTTTTTAATTGACAGCGGTAGCAATTTGTGGAGGATATATATCCCTGTGATGCTACTGGCAGTAAAATCTGAGCTTGTCACTTGAAAAAGCTTCTGCAGTCCTTGAACACTGGATTTCAAATAATCAGAGCTGAATATAACTTTGTCTTCCCAGGGAATATGTTGAATAACCGTCTGCTTTTGGCAGAAACGAGCGATCTAGAGCCTCGGTGGTTTCAGGGAAGACTGAGTGTGCATTAGAATTTGAGCTTTAGCTGCTAATAAAGCACTTATTTCTTCTTTTAATTTAAAATTCATCTCAACACTTCACTGTGATTTTTACCTGTGCGTTTTATTTTGAAATGATTCTTCCTTAAGCTTTATCATACATCTATTTACATATCTTTTTTCTTGTAAATAATGATGAGGTTTGCCCACAGTGCATTGAAATGAAATAATATTCTGTACTTTAGTTTTGTGCCTATCTCTTTTTGTCTTTAATAAGGAGTTATTGGCCACTTTTATGCAGGTGTATAATTCAAAAATATAGCTGAAGAGGCTTGAGAAATACACAGCTGCTGGGATCAAAAGAGCCTTCTCACTGACTGTGGAGCATGGGAGCTATCCCGTTATGGTTATGTTGACACTTTTAGTCACTAGTGGCACTTACTGGTTAATATTAATTAGTCCAGGAGCGACTATCAGTTATGTGTTTAAAAACATACTTGTGTAACACCTGTAAACAAAGTAGGCAAAATGCCTAGTATAATCCCTTAATATATATATAGTATAGCTGTAGTAGATCCAAGTGAGTGGTCGGGGGGTGAGATAGCATGTTAATCTTTGAAGATGCAGACACTTGATTAATACCAGCAGGCTTTCTATCACATGAAGAAGTATTTTAACTTCCTATAGGCTCAACAAAACAAGATTTAGTCAGCAGCTAAACAACATGCGAATGTTGCAGCAGAAATGCAAAGGCTGAGACACACATGGGGAGCAGTGCTGGACCTCTTAACGTTCTGTAGGCATCTGTATGGAAAAATTCACATCAAGATGTATAATGTCTAGACATTATGTGCCATACAGTTTTAACTTTATTTCTGTTGGTGACCTATGATAACTTTCTGCTAGATCATGTGCTGCTTTGAGGACACATTTGTCCAGTTCCTTGTAAGAATAAACTATAAATGCAACTCTCTTTGGACACCAACACAAAAGAAGTGAAAACGTTGGGGGGGGGGAGTATTTTGCTTTTTTATTTGTTTTTTTTTTTTTTTCACATGTAAGAGAGTTCACAGCGTAGCTTGAGCTCAGTTGTAGCCCCGTTCTTGCTCTCTTTAAAGCCAGCAACGGGAAAGTAACCAATGACATTATGTGCGATAAAGAAATTATACAGCTCTATTTATGTTAGTGTACTTCAGAGAAACACTTTCTTTTGACTGTGCAGTAAGCGGTAGCATGGTACTGTGTCTTCCAAATAAGTCCTTCATCTGTTTCCTAAATACTAAACAAACAAAACCAGTTTGTTTTGCTGTGATACATTGTGTTTGACAAATGTCACATTATATTTTGTTATGGTGTCATTGTATAACCTGTAGATTTCTGTATTTGCATGACCTGTATAGCATGTATAAAGGTGAAATACATTTTCATTTATGAATCTAACTTGTTTCTTAGCCTTTTTTACTCCCTGAAAAAATATGACTAATATAAAAATGCATGTATGTTAATTTGTTCTGACGTGTTTTCTGAAGGAGGGTGTAATACTGAATGAAGGAGTGGTTGTCAGAGCCTCAAAACATTTCACCATTGTTTCCTTTGACGTATACTAATTTGCTTTCTGAGATCTTGCCAATACACAGAAGAAATGCAGACTGGTGGCAGAAGAGCCTTGAGGTGAGGACTTCCAAACTCTGGCGTCCAGGGTGCTGCTGACAGTATACAAGCCAGTTGGCAGCTGTTTCTGCTCTCTGGGGTATTACTTGGCAAGGAAAACAAGGAAAAGAAAACTTGGGAGCCATGGCTGGCGGACACTGTTCTGTTGAGCATGCAAGAGCTGTTCTGTAAGGGTACCTGGAACAGAAATGCTGAACTTCAAGCTACGTGCATGTACTCCTGCTTAGAAACAGGCCAGCCTGGAGCTGCTCTTAGTTTTTTAGTAAAACACTGGGGGGAAACATTGTACAATTTAAAAAAAAAAAGAATTAAATCATTACTTCTGTCAAAATTTAAAATGACATAATCTGCTTTTATTATGAAGTATATTAATACTTTCCATGCTGACAGTTCATTTCCCTCTTATTAACTCTTGAATCATTCATGTGATTTGTCCAGTCAATTATTTACTAAGATTCAAGGAAGCATGACAAGTGAGTATTCACGAAAAAAGATACTGCATATTTTCCTTTATATTTGCTTTCAGATGTAACTTTGCAAATTTGACTGAATATCTGGAGCAAATACTGTTAGCTGAGGGGTTAAATTGCTTCTACTTTTTGCTTTTGGTGATGTAACTTCTTCATACCAATGCCATACCAGTGTTTGCTGCTGTGATTCAAGTCTGTGCGATGAGCTTTACTTTTAATTTGTCAGTGGTCTTGAAACTGTGGTGAAGGATCACTGGTGATTCACACAAGTCCTTAGTAGAGCTTTCTGGGTGTAAAGCACTTGAGAATCAGGCTGTGAGAAGTGGCAAGAAAAAAAAAAAAAAGAGTAGAGGAGTGATCACAGAATGCTTTAGGTTGGAAGGGACCTTAAAGATCATCGAGTTCCAACCCCCCTGCCATGGGCAGGGATACCTCCCACTAGACCAGGTTGCGCAAAGCCCCATCCAGTCTGGCCTTGGACACCTCCAGGGATGGGGCCGCCACAACTTCTCTGGGCAGCCTGCTCCAGTGTCTCACCACCCTCAGACTAAAGATTTTTTTTCCTAATGTCTAATCTAAATCT
>VZSZ01003430.1:359574-388365 GCA_013398815.1 Ibidorhyncha struthersii
GTGCCCCCCCTTTTTTTTTTTTTCATTTCTTCATATGCTTTTTTCCTTCCTCTTTTTTCCTCTTGGCATTGAAAAAGATAGGGAGTACTTGAGTGTGAATATATGTGTAACAGTTGTTTTCAATGTAGTGGAAACTTCATATATATGTAATTATTTTTAGTCTTAAATGAAAAAATGCAATGAGAAAAATGATTGACTTACTACTGTTTTGAGTGGGTATTTCTACTATGAATACTTGCAACAGAGTAAAAGTAAGCTTGGTACTCTAGACAGGCAAATGACGCTTTGAATATTTTGGCTTGTTTTTAATTTTTTTTACCAGTTGATTTAAAATAGTGTACTAAACTACTTCCTTAGGGGATAGATGCTCTCATTAAGAGGTTGATTCAATTTTACGGGACTACTCAAAGTGGATTTTGTTTTTGCCTTAGGTCCTTATCTCCAGCATTCAGGAGTCCAGAGCACCATAGGCAAAGGCATGCTCATATTAATTATGACTGTGAATATAAAAGCTTCCGTAAGGACCCAAAGAAACCCATGCCTTGGAGAACAGAAGATGAAAAGTACGGACAAAGCAATTCCAGGTTTGCACCTCATAGAAATAACCACCAGAGAATATATGAACGTAGGTCACCTTCACCAAACCTGAAAAGAATTCCCATGGAAGATAATTACAGTCATAAGCCCTACAGAACACATTCATCTGAAAGAATTGAAAGCAATAGGAGATGCCAGTTACCACCAAAATACTTGGAAATACCATATAAAGAGCATGATGGTCCGTTTTACCAACACAAAATGGAAGAAAGATACATGTTTGAGCACTACAAAGTCACTGGAAATGAAAAAGGAATGAAACCTTTTCATAGACCGTTAGAGGCTCCATGTAAACTTGAAAGAAAATGGCATGAAGATGACTTGAGGCATCAGAGGTTACATGAAGAGAAGTATGGTCAGTCACCCAGAAGAATTTCTGATGAATTTACGGCAAGGAGCTCTTTACAGAAGAGGTATAGGAATAAAATAATTAAAACCTGGGTATTTTGGTGTAAAGCCTCAAGTGAAAGTCTGTTTTCATTATAGTTGAAGATATCCACCTTGAAACACGTTGGCCACTTTATAGTTTAATTATGGGCGACTGGTAGTAGTGAAGTATTTGTCTTTTAAGTAAATCGTATTGATGGCTAGAGTATGAAAGGATAATATTTTCCCTCTTAAGAGCCCCTGCACATCTGTACCTTGGCGTGAGGGATTATGGGTTAACTTGCCACGCATTCTGCTGTCCAACATTCTGCACATATAAGTTCTCACTTTCTTCTCTAGTGCAAGTGTAAATTGCTTTATGTCAACACAGGTATCCTGAAGATCACGATTACAGAGAATATGGGCACACGTCTAAAAGGGCTAAAGAAATGGAGAGGTATGACGGTGGAGAAGTAGCAAGAAATTCCAAGTGGAAGCAAGAACGTTCTTTTCCACCCTACCAAGAAAAGGAGGAGCAAAGAAATCTGGGTGCCCAGTCCCATCGATCGGCTGAAAGGGAGTACTTGGAGGGTTCTGTGACAAAGATAGCCTATGAGTACAGTCATAAACGGCGCAGGCATCTGGATGGGGAAAAGCCTTTTTCAGATGATAGAGCTCAGAAGTATGTGAAGCAGGAAGACCAGAAATATGGTTCTTCTAAGGGTGCCCGGAATAGTAGAGAGTTGGATTACTTTAGCAGTGGAAGAGCGAGACGGACTGAAGAAGGGCACATCGAAGTACCTGTTAAATATAGTTCAAAGAAGGGCTGCGATGCTTGTGTTAACTCTTCCAAAACGGATGTTGATCTGAGGTCTTTTAAAAACAAGCCAAAGGAAAGAGTAAGGAAAGAAGGGGAATTCAGGAAAAAAGTAGATTCCTCCAATAGCCAGCATGATTCAAGTCATACTGTTTCAGATGTGAACATGTCAGATGTCAACTGTAGGAGGGAATGTCTCACAATCAAAGTGGATATGAAGAAAATGGTGACCAAGTACAGGTATGGGTTTCTCCTCACCTCTTCTGCTTTCTTCCTTTTGCTTTACAGTTTATGAATATTGGAGGAAAGCACAGTTTCTTTAAGAGGTAACCAGGATAAACTAAGGTTGTACTTTTTAAATTTTATTTTGTTTAAAATGTTAACTTGCCCAGGCAGGAAACTTACAGCCTACCTCTATTAAAAACAAACCAAAAAAAAACCCTAGTTCACTTCATGGAGATGCATTAGGAACTGGAAAGAGCAGATAGCCTGACACAAACCTGTAGTTAAAAGTTGTTTGTGATAAGTACATGTGTTACTTTAATTTAAAAACAAGAACAGAAAAGCCTAGTCCTGTGCTTTCTTCTGGAATATGATGGAATTTTTTTGACTGAGTCATTCCTCATTTCTTCTAAATACTATATAACCTTTAAATTACATAAATCTCAGGCACATATTCAGCTGTTCAAGATCTCAAGTTCAATAAAGCTGTTGAAAAATTAGAGATCTCTGGGTTATGTTATTTATTGTTGTAACAAATGAAGTGACAATCTGTTGAGGCACCAGAACTGAAAAGCAGTAGAGTCTGTTTCTGTCTGTCTTCTTTGTACTATATGTGGTTGCCTTTAGCATTCTCAACACTGGCTGAGTTGGAAAAAAAAGTGGTAGTATTATGAAAATCTAGATGATGCATACATGGTAGAGAGTAAGCAGCGTGGTTTGTGTAGTTTTTTGCAGGTTTTTCTGGTATGTTGCTTTGCTCTTGTAGGCAAAAATGTCATCTAATGGCAGTAATCTTTTTTTGGTCGGGATTACCTTTCCTTTCAAAATGATTTGGCTTCATTTTAAAGGTATTTTGCCTCTTGTCCCAAATAAATAAAAAATCTGTATAAACTCTTTCCCTTTCCAATATTTCAGAAACGTAATACAATGGAGAGTTACAAAGACAAGTTACTGTCTGCACATATTAAAGACTGGGGAAAGGGATGTGGAGTAATGTCCCCTGCCCCAAGCTAGGACAAGCTTTTAACTTCCTGAATGATTATGTAAGGAAAATAATGTTAACTATTGTTGGGTTTTGTCAAAAGCCCACAGGATGATGATTCCTGTGTCTAGTAGCCTCTTGCTGCTGGTCTTGAAAGTCATGCACAATGGACATGGTAATTATTTGCAGACTGAAGAAACTACTGCATTGATTGCAGCTAATTTAGTGTGTGGAAGGTTTGCTTCCGCAGCCAAAAGTGTTAAATATTTTATTTTTTTAAAGATGAGAACACTAATTTTGCGGAAGCTGATGACTGGGAATATTCACGCTGCCTACTTTAGGTATTTAACAAACACCTGACTTGAAATGATGCAGCTGGGAAGAATACTTTCTTTATAAACCTGAGCAGCAGGAAGATAATTCAAATAATCTACAACTGAGATTGTTCAGATTCCCTCTTGCATGCATTTATTTCTAGTTTACTGATGACTTCTGGCACCTGCTAGAGGCTATTTCTGATACAATTTTTGTATGAAGTCCTAGTCTTGTATGCTTCAAATACAGGATGGGCTGGCACATAATCACTTTGCAGAATGCACAGTACAGTTTTTATCCTAAAAGCTTCTACATGGGCTGTTTGAGTCCTCAGTTCATCTTTCCAAATGACAAGCATTTTCCTTGTAACAAGAACAGCGGGATTTTGAAAGCGTTATCTTCCATGTCAAAATAATTCTTAAGCAGCAATGCAACTGTTTGGGGTGTAAACTTATTTAGAATGAGTAAAATTTGACAGAAAGATGCTAAACACATTCTTAAGTTCACACACTGGCCCTGGAAAGCTGGTTCACTAGGTTTAAGTGATAATTCAGCTTCCAAAGATGCTGTGAAATTTTTACATCTCTGAACTGTTCCTGAAAATTGTCTGGTCGTTCCTTATAAACAAAGACACATGCATAATTGCCTTCCAGAATTATACTGAAACAGTATATCAGGATCTTCATTTGTGTGTTTTATTAGATAATCTAGATGAACTAAGTTTAAAATTCACAGATTTTGTATTACATACTTCACTGAAACGAGGATTCCTGAGAGTGTAGTCTCTGTTACAAAATTTTATTATAGCTTTTATTCCTTGTGACCTTATGAGTCTTTTCATTCAAAAAAGGAACAAAATGAGATTTCTGTTTCATGACATTTATTTCTAAAATGAACTTCTTAATTTGTTTTGTTCTACTCATCTATTTGAAGTTTTTCAGGTGTAGTGAATTATTATGTAGTGAATTATCTTAATTTTTATTCTAGGACTGCTTCTAGTCATACTACAGAGAGACAGATGTCACATGATCTGGTTGCTGTTGGCAGGAAAAATGAAAACTTTCATCCGGTATTTGAGCACATGGAGTCTGTAACACAAAATGTTGAAAAAGACACATCAAGAGAGTTTACTCAGGAAATAATCACAATTATTCATCAAGTTAAAGGTGGCTGTAATATTTGGGGTATATGTATATGTTTGGCTATTTATAATTATTAAAATCAAATTTAATGAATTAGATATGCTGTCCTTGTAAATCTTCAGCCTTTGGCTTCACTTATATTTTGGCTTCATTCTGTATTGGTTTAAGGAAAATGTAGGTTGAGGATTTCAAGTGGTTGGGTGGAAAATGATTGTAAGAAGGTCTTGGTCCATAATAGAGGCATTGTTGTGGAGTGTTAAGGTTGAAAGGCTTTTTTGGTAGTACTTAAGACTAACCTGCTTGTTTGGGAACAAGAGAAGAAAAAAGGAGCTTTGCTGTAGTCACAACTTCCTAGTTATATATAGTTCCTTTAATTTTTCAGATTAGTGTTTAGACTGCTGCATCATGTTCAGTGTTGAACTTTATTTATAGATTCTAGTCACCTGAGTACTGACATGACAGAGCTGACAAATAGTTAACTTTCTATTGGGCTTAATCTTATTAAATAAGGATGTTGTAAGTTGGGCTGGCCTAATCTTTCATTTGTGAATGTTAAACTGTAAATGGAAATAGTTTGGCATTTAATCTCAGAAGTTGTCTTGGTGTCCTTAAGAGTTAATCTTTTAAAAGATAGTTTCCCACTGTGCATTTCAAATACTACAAATAAACATTCTTGTATTTAATATCTCTTCACAGCAAATTATTTCACATCTTCTGACATCACTCTACATGAACGGTTCTCAAAAATTCAGGATAAACCAATTGTGAATATGAATGAAGTTAAAATACATTTGGATCCAGAAATTCACAGGTAATTTATGTGCTTTTTGCCTTAATTTATTTGCACTAAGGTAGTTAATTTTCAGTAGACTTTCCACAAAGTACAGTGTTTTTTTTTTTTTTTTCACTGACTCTAAACTACCTGCCTGTAGTCTGTGAAGAATTCTGCAGTTGGTCAGTAATGCTTTTGTTATTTATAGTGATGGAATTATAGTGAGGGCAGTGAAGCTGGTGAGGGGTCTAGAGCACAAGTCTTATAAGGAGTGGCTGAGGGAACTGGGGTTGTTTAGCCTGGAGAAAAGGAGGCTGAGGGGAGACCTTATCACTCTCTACAACTACCTGAAAGGAGGGTGTAGGGGGTGAGGGTTGACCTCTTCTCCCAAGTAACAAGCAATGGGAGACGAGGAAGTGGCCTCAAGTTGTGCTGGGGTAGATTTAGGATGGATATTAGGAAAAATTTCTTCACAGAAGGGGTTGTTAAGCATTGGAACAAGCTGCCCAGGGAAGTGGTGGAATTGCCATCCCTGGAGGTATTTAAAAGACAGGTAGACGTGGTGCTGAGGGACATGGTTTAGTGGTGGTTTTGGCAGCGTTAGGTTGATGGTTGGACTTGATGATCTTCAAGGTCTGTTCCAACCTGTGTGATTGTGTGATATTTTTATGTTGCAGGAGGATCGACATGTCTCTAGCAGAACTTCAGAGCAAACGAGCTGTGCCATCTGAATCTCCCCAGGTATCTTGATTACTTAACTTTTTTGGCACACAGTAGGTTGAAATGATAGAGATGTAAACAACATCTTCCCCTTGCTATTAGTAAGCCATTTTTACATGTTTTGAGACTGTCAGTAATTCTGACTATTTTGAAAGAAATACACACTTGAGCATATTTACAGATACCATAGTGGTACAAGTATATTGTGTTCACTGATGAGTAAAATGCAGGTGTGTTCTCCAGAGTAGGTGGACTGTGGTTATTCCTGCTGCTTGAACCCCTAGCTGTTTTTAAATAGTGTAAATACTAAGTAGGTGACTGACATGTGGCTCTTACTTTTGCTGTGAGATAAGAAGAAGCTTTAATGTTTCTTCTACCCTAATGCTAGAATGGCCTGACATCCACGTAATTCCTCAGAATGCTATTTTATCCCACGCTTTCATCCAGGGACATAAGATTTTCTGTCTTCCCCTTTCAAGCTCTGCTTACTGTGATTTAATTAACATTTTTTTTTTGTATAGTACAGGCATGTGGAGCTTCAACTTAATTAAGAATAGTAGAACTTAAGACTTACTGGAATTAATGTGAATATTTTTGCCTTCACAACTGTGCAGAATTTCAGTGCTCTGTTCATTGTTGCTTGGACACTTATAAAAAAGCAGATGGTGCAAGAAAGGGTGATTGGGACTATTTTGCTACTGTTTTAGACTTTGGATGCTTGGGTTGATGCGCATCTGTCATATGTGCAGATACTTGAACTACGTTAACAAGGTTATATACCAGATGCAACCCCTGAAGGACAGAATCACATCAGTGTTTAGTTATTACTAGTTAACTTGACTTTAACCCTTTCTCTTAACTAGAACATTATGAGAGTGTTAGAAGATCCAAATGATCTACGGCATGATATAGAAAGGAGGAGAAAAGAGAGACTGAAGAATGAAGATGAGAGAGTATTTCATGTAGATGATGTAACTCCAAGGTAATTAGCAGACAGCAATATTGTTGGCCCAAGCCTGTAGTTCTCTTATGTGTTCATTTTTTGACTCTTCCACAGTTACGTTCACATTTGTTGTTCTTCTTTTCCAGTTTGTCCTTGTAAGTTTGACTTGGACTGAAATTCAACTGACACACATTGCAAACTACTCTGTAATGGGGTGTTACTTTGAAAGAGGGAAAAAAAAATGAAAAGCAAGCTTAAACTGTACCACTGTATGGGAAGAGGGGAAGAAATTAATTTAAAGATGCTAAACTATTTTTTAAACTCCTTGATCTGCCATGTTACAACATTCTCCTGGTATTTTGTAGTGTCATAAGTGTTCTAGGATGAATACATTGTCATGTTACCCTGCTTGTTTTGTAATGTCATTAACAAAAGAATTGGATTTTTTCTGATTCTTGGAGAATCTTATGAAAAAAGCTAGATTTTTGGAATAGCTTTACTGCTATGAATTCCTCCAACAGGTTTGTTAAAGGTTTTTGCCCCAGAGGGGTTTGCTAACCTGTCATCTTCTTCCACGTTGGATGTTGTGAGGTTGGTTGATTACAGAGGGATCACTTGACTTATTTGCGTTAGAATAATTGTTGATTAAAGAATTGCCACAGTGTAATAAAATGTATCTACACTGTAGTCATGATTTGCAGATTGCTTTTAATATGCTGCTGTTTGTTCATTTTAAATGGAGTCTACTGGCAAATAGTAGCAATGCCCACATTTGGGAAAACTGACTTGTGAAGTTGTGGAATAACTTTTTTTGTATCTGAGATCCTTTACACAAAAAGTAGAAGTTCTAAAGTGGGGAAAAAATATTGGACTGTTGTGTATAGCCTTATGTACCTGGGGCTAGGTAGAATTTTCCTGAGATCAGGGTTCTTTCATCGTTCATATGTGAGATACTGGCAGTACTTACGAGCTAGTCCAGTATGCCTCTGTTTTTGCCCTAGTAATGTATTTTGCAGCTATGAAAACTGTTTCTGTATGTTTTGTGAACTATGAATTTTGACTGCTGGTGTCAATACCATATTTCTCATGGTATATGTTTTATTTAGAGATTTATGGGCAAATCTATATTAGCAATGTGCTCATTAAAAAAAAAAACATAAATACAAAACCAAGCGAGCTGAAGCCCAAAGCCAGAGCACCCTGCTTGCTGCGGATGAAACTGGAGCATCTAGCTATTTATCTGAACCTCTGTCAGATTTGGGATTTCATGAAATGGAAAGTTGTGCAATTTTAAAGATAGTGCTGTGTAAAACAACTGCTGAAATGCAGAAAGCATTTCAACCAGCGGAGGGCAGCAATGACCAGCCATGCAGACCTGGTGGGGTGGGCCAGGGAAACACGGTTTGCACAGTGAGGATTCCAAGGAGGCAGAGTATCTCTGTTACTTTGTCATTGCATAAGAGAATACAGCTTGCTTGAGTTTAGTCAGAGGACTAGTAATTTATCGAATATCCTAGAAAAAAATTACTTTAAAACCATCACTTTGCACTTCTAAGGGATAGAGATGCTAGAGTAAGGTCACTTAAAATAGAGCTTTGATATGCTATGACTTTAGATTTTAATTGTGTTCTCTCTCTCTCTCTCTCTGTCTCTCACACATACACATCAGGAACCACCAAAGCTGCAGTCTTTCAAAATTACAAAACTCTCAACTTGATGGCTTCCAAAAGCCTATGAGGTTCATTAAGCCACCTTTCAGGAAATTTATTGGGAAACCTCACCTGGTAAGCCTAAATGCAGAATTAGTAGCTTCTGCATTTGTTGTTCTTACATCTATAATTAATTTTTTTGCTGCATTGTCTAGGCTGATGTAAATTTTTTAAGTCTGTGATATCTTGTCCTTCTAAATTTCAAGTGAGGCTATATTATCTTCAGGCTTTGCTCAACAATAAAACTGCTCATAATTTCACAGTTGTAGTGCTGTACTTCCTCAGGTATTTGTTGAAGCATAGATTAATACAAGTGAGCTAAACCCATGACCAAATGCTGATTTTTTTTTTTTTTAAATTCTTTTGCTTTTGCATGCCTGTGCAGTATTCCATAACAACTTTGCTACTGTGTCTTTATAACCTAGCAGCGAGTTGGCCTGGGATTTGTTTTTTCAGAAAGCTGGTTTAGCTTGGTATGTTGGGTGAAATAAAAACATTTTTTCAGCTAGTCTGGAAACAAAGTGGTGAACTTTAGATCTCTTATTGACTGTTCAGGTCAAACTAAGCTTTTGAACTGAATTTTATGTTCCAAATGACTTACTGAAATTAATTGATTAAGGCGCATTATGAAATAAACCCTCATATTGCTTGTAGGTTTGTAAAAGAAACTTGTACCTAACACTGCATTTCTTCCACTTAATGATATACTACTTAAGCTATAAATTAAAGGCCTTGTTATTAAGCAGATAAACTGAGGTAATGTAGAATAGTTTGAGAAAAAGAATAGTCTCCTGCATTCTAGTTGTCAGTGGTTGTAAGGGAAGGTCTGAATCTTGTTTTGTGTATGTGGCATTGTTACGAAAACAGTGTTTTTCCTCATTATGATAAAAGTTCTGGAAAGCTCTTATTCTCAAAAATAAAAATAAGGAACAAATCACAGAAATACTTAGAAATGTCTGAAATATTGTTCCCGAGGATGGAATGTTATACAATGGAATAGCTTATCTGTTTTGATATAGTGTTTATCAAAGGTAGTTTGAGCACTTATTCTTTCTTAGGCTATCCTTCTGACATGTACTTTAATTCTGAAATGGGGAAGACAGTTATATTAGGTTCAGTAGAAATAAAATTGTCTCTTCTGGAAAGTTCCTTCTAAATAAATGTAGTCTTATTGCCAAGTGTTTGTGCTTGTTTAACTTGGGGAACTGGTGAGACCAGAAAAGCTTTATCAATGTGTGCAGTATAATTCTAAAACCTCTTTTTTTTTTTTTCCTCTCTGGTGGGTGTAAAATAAGGTGGAGACTCATAAATTGTCATTCTTTATACATTGTAGTTAATACCTTATGGACAGGTTTCCAAAAGACCATGAAACTCTTCTGAGGTCTATCAAAAGTAGCTTTTATCGACTCAAAAGTTCTGACTATCACTGAAATTTAGCTGCCTTGCAATATAACAGTGTGTGTTTCAGAGTAAAAGAACAGAAGTTTTTAACAGTAAAAAATATTACTTACTCAAGACTAAGACTGAAGTCCCCAAAAGCAAGTAGTAATCGCTCGTTAAGTAATATAGTAATTGCAGATAAAAAGGGAGTTCACTTGAAATAGAAACTGGGCTATTGTTAGATGTGCTGAAGATTCAGGAAGATTGCATTTTCATATCTAACAGCGAACTGCAAATATGCAGTTCTTAGGAAGTTCTGCACTGCAGCGAGGAGTTTGCCATTCAGAACGACAGTAGCTGTGAAAGCATAGGTATTACAAATGCAAGGCATCCTAAGGAAGTAATGACTCTTCATGAAGTCAGCCATGCAGAAGCTGCTTTGCAGACAAGTCGGAAAATAAAATACTTTAGTTTGGCATCCAAATTTGTCAGTAAAGATAGAATTAATCAGTGGTCACCAACTAGCTTGGAGGGCTTAAAGATGTTTTGCAAAGGTGTTGGCAATATGTTAATTGGCACTTAATTGCATCTCCTCTTCTGTTTTTTGTGTTTCTGTTCTTGCCTTTTGATTCTTATTCTTCTCCCCTTGTCTGTTTTCCTGTTTATCTAGTATGCCTGATGCTTAAATATGTAAAGTAATGCAGAAATTAGGTAATCTTTTCCTGGGCAGAGCAGATCACTACTACAGCTAGTTCATATCTGAGGCATTACCAATAATTCAGCTGAATAAGCTAGCTCCAGTAGCGTGGTGCTTCCTGTGACATGTAGACATGTTGTGTGAGCATGTATGGTGCTTAAAATGGCTCTCCTTGAAGGAATTCTTCAGGTCTGGGTGTGATTGGAGAAGAGCTTACCCTGGTGGGCTTGATCAAGCCATACCTGTATGTGTGGTATACTGAGCTGTTCAAGTTCCATCTCCATACCTGTAAGCTGCTAGCACTGCTTTAGTATTTGTTGTGGGAGTTAAGTGGAGCAGCATCCAAGCAGCCAACTGTAATTTCAGCCATATGTATCACTTCTGTCTTGAGTAGGTTTTCTGTAATAAATTCAGAGCTCTGCGACTGTATTCATTACTACTTTGTTTGGAAGTGTAATATTAGTAGAGTTGAAAGCAGCCTTAGAAAAACAAAAATGAATGAAGGTAAAGGCTACTTGTAGCTGCTTTCTGCAAGAGGGCAAATGTTTGGAATATGCCATTTCAGAGTCTTGTATCAGAATAGTACAGTTCAGGTGTGAACACTGCCGGGCATCTTGAAAAGTGTAAGGACCATGACTGAAAGGCAGCATTCAGAGAACAATGCATTGGATTTAAGAAGTGGTTTGTTGGGTCACCAGAACATTGATGCTGGGTTGACCACACCTTTTTAAATAGAAAACATCCTAAAATGAGGGAGATATTATTGGGACACAGCAATACATGGAAAAAACGAGGAAGAGTTTGAAACGTAAGCAAGAGCTCAGATAATAGTTGTTGAATAAGAAAGTAACTTCTTGTGGTTTTACTCGGTCTTCCAGATTCTTGGGTAAGTATTGGTTTGGTTGGTTTCATGTCCAAGCAGAGTTCTCCAGTTCTTGTGGGAAGCTGGTTTATGCTACAGAAGACATGTAGCAATAGCACATTCTATCACCAAAATTGTAACGGTGTGGGAAAACACATGAAAAAGTATGTGACAGATATCTCTTCCCACTTTTTAGGAGGGTTCCACCTGTAATCTTAAAAGCAAACCCTTGGAAATCCAAAACAAAAACTCTAACGTTCAACACTCCTCTAAAGTTTGCTTGCTCTTGTTTATTGATAAATATTGAGAGAAAAGTACATCAGAGAGACAGGTTTCAAATGACAAGCATAACAGTGCCTAGGCTCAGAAAATATGGCAAAAATAATTTTGAAAAGTATTTGATAGAAAAACTACTGCAGCTTCTTAAATTATAACACAGGATTTAAAAAAATAATAATTTATTGGATAAATAGTTGCACGTTTTCATCCTTGTTAGTAAAACTTTATTGTGGTTTTTATTGCTGTTGCTTGAGGAGCTGTGTGTATCAGCGCTGGTGAAAGATGGGTGCTTGAAAACTGAAAGCTTGATCAGTAGCTCATATCTGATGCTACGATGTTGCCTAATGTGAAAATAGATAATGTCTTCATCTTATTAAAATGTCCTTATGATAAACTATCAAAATGGAAAATATTAGTCATTTGGGGTTAACATTAAACATGGAAATGTTATTGACGTGGTCAGCCTACTTCTGGTATCCCATGATTAACCCATATGAACCCTTCTGTGCAAAGTACGAGCACTTTTTAGATCAGGCCAGTGGAGGGGAGTGTTTCATGTGTTAATATTCAGTAATTGGGGGTTGAGCTTAAAAGTTGAGAAGAACTTGTGCCCTGAAGGTGCAAATATCTATGTAGCCTTGATTGTAAGAAATGTCCGTCTAGCCTTGTACCCTAGTGACAAAAAGAGGATAGCTAAAGAATAGGAGATCAGAACAAGTATCTATTTGTACTTCTCCGGTTTCTTTTCACTTTAAACCTATGGTTTAGGAAATTCCTGAAGAGTAGATTGCTGTATCTGTGCATTAAATAGTTCTAATGTTTATGTTTCCATGAATGTACTTGAGTCTTGAGGGAGGTGGGGATGAGGAGGGGTGTATCCACAGTTAGTTGAGAGAAGCTTTCTTTTAATTCCCAAAGGTTTATTTTCAACTATAACAGGAAACTTTCTTGAATGATTTGTGTTTTTGGTTTTTTTTTTTTCCATTTTGCTGAATTCTCAGTTTTAAGGAGGAGCATACTTCAACAGGGAGCTTCCTGATTTAATTACATGTTGTGTAGACAAAGTTAATTTGATTTCATGGAGTATCTTCATATTCTTAGAATGAGAAGGGAGCTGGGAAATTCCTGACATGCTTTTTCCTCTGTGTATTTAATTTTCCATACCTTTTTTCTTGGAAAAGCTATTTTGACTACTTCTGATCTTGCTTCATAAAGTCTTTCTTGCTCTCTGCTGAATCCCCTCTTGTCAGGGCATTTTAAGAAGCTAAATAGTGACTTGTAGGCAATAATATATTCTCAAAAAAAAAAAAGCTAGCTTAAATACCAATTAAAAGTTAACTTGGATTCTAACACTGTTCTGTCGCGTTTATAGCTTCCCCCCTTCAAAGTAGTAACAGTGTTGGCATATCCTAAAGTGTTTCTGCCACTGGAAGGGTTTGGTACTTTGTTAGGGAACAGAAATTCTGTGAACAGCAAAGCATTCATTTGCATTTATTATATGTTAGTATATATGAAATATTTAATGAGAGTTCTCTTCTTTGGCCCTTTTTGAAATGTATTTGAAGCTGTTGAAATTTCCTTTGAAACAAGAGTTCAACGGCATTGGAACACTTTTGTGATTATTCAAGAGTGGACCATAAAAAAAATTAATTTGCCAAGAGTTTGTTAGCACGTTCATTCTGTCTGCATTTGATGACTTTAATGTAGTATATCCCAGTATGTAATGCTTCTGTAAATATTTAGAAGGGCATCCTCTCAAGGTAGCTGTTATGGGAAAAGTTGGAAAAGGGCCAAAATACCCAGGTAGGACAGTGGCTGGAGGGAGTGCTCTATTTTAGGCAACCATGGCTGTTTGACTGCAGCTGTTCAGTGTGACACACAACAGTTCCAATACCATTTGTCTTTGCCATTTGCTTTTGAAATCACATGTGTTTCTGTGGCAGGCAAGTAATTTACAAAATGCTCCCCTATATTATAGAGTTGAAGGTAGAATCTTCTAAAGACGAATGTAAAGTGCTACACATTTGTTGTCTGGTTGCTGTGGTGGCGTGTATAGTAACAGTACATGTCTCCTCTAAAATACGCTAACCTATGATGACCATATGCTAACCAGGGATGTCCAGAGTTCTAATCTTCTTGTCTGTATACCAAACTCAAGGGATGACTGCTATTGCTGCATGCAAAATGAGGCATCTGTTCTTGGGGTGGTAAGGGTAGCGAAGCTTAACTGGGTTCTTACCTGCTTAGATCTCTCCAAGAAGATGATGTTCCAGTAGCATGGTCTGTATCATCTTCTGCTTCTGTGGGCTCTGCCATCACTACAGCCAACCTGGACTCCAGGCCCTATGCTCCTGTTACTCTGGTTCCTTCAAGCAGTGTTGTTGTGTCAAATGCTACAAGATTGAAACAGTTGCAATATTTGTTAGTATAAACTGGAAACTCTGTGTGTTTTCTTGAAGGCTTTAGTAACATTAAGCTAATAACTGTCTCTTTTCCTGCTAGAATTCTTACTATTCTTCAAAACCAAGTGATACTTACCCTCACAGACGCATTAGAGGACACCTGGAAAACGCAGGACCCATCAGAAGACACTTTAAGGTACAGATCAGCTTTTATCAGATGTATGTTACGTAAAATAGTGATCTGATCCTGTTGAGTTCAGTAACAGGAGATGCATCTTTGAAGATATTAAATGCCATGAAAAATAGTGTGTCATATCCTAATTGTTTCCATTGAAATAATGGGAGGCTTAGATTTTAGTAGGTAAGAGGGCTGGCAGTGGATTGAGTAGGGTTGTACAATATTGTATCCATGCGGTTTGAAGTAAGTTAACTGCAAAGATGAGAATGAGAATTGCAGAATGTCAATGAATAGAAGACTCATCTGTCCAAAAATTGAGCTGGTCAGCTTTCTTTCCTTCACCTGATGCATGTGGAAGCTTGAACTATTTCCCAAGACTGGGAGAAATGAGTTGTATTGCTTTCAAAATTGTATTACTGTTATTTTATTAGCCTTTTCATGTAGGGTTTTCTGGGGAACTAATCTCTTGTGTATACCCTGCATACTGCTATGTATGCATTTAAAAAAAAAAAATTAAAAAAAACTGTGAAGCTTTATTCTCGGGGCCTCAAGATGGTAAAGGGGTGGGCAACTGTGCTTCTTCCTGGAGCAGTGCAGTGGCTTTCTAATGCCTTTTGATTGTAAAATGTGTCATGGGTTCAGTAGAAAAACAAAACCCACTTACTTTCTCTTCTGGTGACACTGGCATGCTATACATGAATACAGTTAGAGCTTTTTGTATTAGAGAAGTATTAATCAAACCTAGAACAACTTACACATTTTCTACCTTAAAATTATTCCTGCTTATTTGACAGGTGGGTTCTCAAGAGTAAAATAACACAGAATAGGTAGTCATCTTTTCTGTTTTGTAGATAGTGAAGCTAAAGTGAAGTTTTGATGGCTAAGTTAAGTAGCTGGCATTTTTGGATGATGTTTTGAAAGAGGGGCAGTGTAGGTGTGGGGTTTTTCGTTTGTCCGTTTTGTGTGGTTTTTTTTTTTTCCTCCCCCCTCAGACTAAACATAAGAGGACTGTTGGATAAAAAGGCTTTCAGGCTCTCCCATTTAGGTGTGCTTTGCCAGTCAATCTTAGTCATGTAGCTAACCTAACACCAGCAAAAAAAAAAAAGCTTGCTTTATTGTGCTGAAAAAAAAAAAGTCTTTTTCCAAGCTGAAGTTAAGAAGTTTAAAAAACTCAGCCTGATACAACTATTTTAATATGTAAGGACCTCATAGCGTCTTAATTGGTATCCCCTCTATACTGTCAGCCTATAGGGGATGGGGGGATCTTTAGCACTGGCTGCCATATCATTGAGGCAGTGTTGGCAGTTGATGTGATGTAAATGAAGGCAGCCTTCCATTTTCTTTATATCAGCCTACAGTTCTGGAAATTACACAAGCATGAAAGTGTCCACTTTAATTGTCATCATATGTATATATGAATATTGCCATATCCAATGCTCTGTCCCATGGTGCTTTAATATTTGTAGGGAAAATAGCATATGCACTTGTATTGCAGTTTGCATGTGTGTATAGCACATTTATCATTGCCATGGAAACAGCAGTGCTGATTTGACTTAATTTCATCAACTTTTTTTCTCTTTTGACATTAAATTTCCTCCTGTGTAACACAGAGGGGTTTTCCTTCCCATGCTGTTGCTGAAACCTGCTTAGGAAGGTGATTTGACTGCCTTCTATATTCAGCAGACTTTCTTGGCTGATTATTTAAAAACCCAAATGTACAAACAAACAAGAAACCCCACCAAAAAAAACCCCCCACACAGAGTCCCANTTGCAGTGTATTAAGCTTTTTGGAAAACAAAAAAGATATCTTAGAACAGCAATTTTCTAAAGGTTCTGGAGAAATCTTATAAAATTTAGAAGGTCTTTTTTGTAATGAGACTTTGCAATGAATCACTAAACCAACCTTTAAGTGGGTACATGCATGGTAATCTTCAGAACTAAACTTCATTTACTGTTTAATTCGGTTCAGTATATTCATGGCTGTGGTGGGTTTGCCCCAGCCAGTAGCTAAGCACCACACAGCTGCTTGCCCGCTCTCCCCTCAGCTCCCCTCCTCCCCCAGCAGGATGGGAGAGAGAATATGGAGAGCGAAAGTGAGAAAACTCATGGGTTGAGGAGAAGACAGTTTAAGTGAAGGAAAGAGGCAGAAAAAAATGATGCAATGGCAGTCAGTCACCACCTCCCAGAAGCTGACTGATGCCCAGATGGTCTCCAAGCAATGGGTACTCTCCTCCAAAACCCCCTCCCCTCAGTTTCTCTTGCTGAGGATGTTGCTGAGGTATGGCACAGAATATCCCTTTGCTCAGCCTGGGTCAGCTGTCCTGGCAGTGTCCCCTGCTGGCTTCTTGCCCACCCCTGGCCTGCTGGCTGAGGGGGCAGAGTAGGGGAAGAAGAGAAGGTGTTGGTGCTGTGTAGGTATTGCTCAGCAATAACCAAAACAGTGGTGTGTTACCAGTGCTGTTTTAGTCACAAATCCAAAGCATGGCACCATGCAGGCTGCTGTGAAGAAAATTAACTCCACCCCAGCCAGACCCAGTGCAGTGGCTTGTATTTGCTCATATAGACTTATTTTGAAGCTTAACGCCATTGCATTGATTCATAGGCATTGTCATTAGTAGTATTTATAAAATAGTCTTAATAGATGTCACTTCAGCAGACTTTTTTTCCTACTTTAGACCAAAAGTTAGTGATGACTTCCACATACCTTAGATTATCTCATTTTGCTCTAAGCTACGTGTGACTGCAGTGCCAACATACCAAATGTATATGTAATCTGTTAACTTTGTCTACAGGTGATTCTGTTCTACAATAATAATACCTCTGTTCCTCTGCCTCCTCGCTTATGGAACGTGTAGATACTTGAGTTGACACTTTGAAGCTGTGTGTAATCTCATTTTCAATATTTCATACCTTTTTCCCCCTCTCTTTTTGGTCTGCTGCTTTGCTTGTTGTCATGCAAATGCAGTGGCAGACCCCTTTAGGCCACCTCCTTTCTAGCCACCTATGTCCAAGCAGAGAACCACAGCAACTGTGGGGGAAATGGGAACTTTAGTCTTAACTATGTTCAGGGGCTTAATCCAGCATTAAAAATACCCTTCAGTTTTCCCTAGGGAAGGCATATACCTACTTAGAGAATTTGCTTGCTCTTAGTTGTATCGTGCCTGGACTCTGCTTTTCAGGAAAGGGGTTAGTGTTTAGTAGCCTTCTGCAAGTATCTTTTGCCTACAAGCACTTTAAGAGTAACCCTGGGGGACTGATTGGGCCAGCTTCTCAATTACCTCCTACATAGTGGGTGTGTGGAATGATTTGGGGAATAACAAAACCTCTGCATTTGCATAAAGGAACCTCTGTTTGGTACAGTCCTTTCTTAGCTGTTCACCAGCCACACAGTGGAAAAACTGGTACCAAACTTCTTGCAACCTCAGAGCATGTGATTTTTCTTGAAGAGATCCTTACTCTGTCAAAAGGAGACTGATTTCGCCAAAGTAGTTGGGTCATGCTCAAGAAGGTCTATTTCTGTGATATTTTGTTCTCTCCTACCCTTTAAAGGTTTTTGTAAAAGATGACAAGAATTTTATACAGTCAGGACACTTCTTTTTTTAGCTGGGAAGTGGTGTTTGTTTAAACTTCAGGGAGGGGAAACCTTAAATTTAAAGGATGAATATATATAGGAATGCTTTCCCTCTGGACCATGTTGGAAAACTTAAACTGGCAGTACTGGAAAACTATTAGAAATTATGATAAACAGGGTTTTTCTTATTCTAAAGATTTTTACTGCCTGTTTTGTTGGAGGTCCAAGTGCTTAGTAATTAAAACTTTTTATAACTTTACTGCTGTGGATCTTGCTGTATTCTGTGTATTTATAATGCCATTCGCCTGTAAGCTGTTTATCTCTGTTGCCTCCACTACTGGTCCTACAGTAGGTTAAAGTGTTCCAGTCTGGAGGTGACCAAGACATAGAGCAATGAATTTATGCTCAGACTGTAAGATCTTAAAGCCATAGGAAAAAAATATATACTGACTTCTGTTTAGTATGACTTTTTTAGACTCAAGATGTGTGCCCACTGCAGGCCTGACATCACTGAATTTGTTAGCAATAGTGAGGTGTTGTCTTAAACCAGTATCAACAAAAAAGTTTACTTTCATTAAAGTTTGAAAAAAATGTTAAAATGTTGTACAACACATTTGGCTCTTTCAATGAGGAAGATAATTTCAGATGTTTTAAACAGTACAATACAGCAGTTCTTTGAGCCACGTGGTACTAGTGGTCTGAGGAATATTAAACGGGAAATAAAGGAAGAGGCTCTGCACTTGCAAGTGCACACTTCTGTTGTTCAGTACTGTAAGTTTTACATGTGTATAACTGTAAACGTAAAGTATTGAGTTTTGGTGCCCTCATTTTGCACGTTTTCTCCTCCCCTCCCTTACAGAGCAACTTTGCGGATGGCCGTTTGCAATCCCATTACAAATCGGGCTTAGTACAGAAGGGTTTATATATTCAGGCTAAGTACCAGCGGTTACGTTCTGTTGGTGTAAGGGGATTTACCACTAATAAATTCAGAGATGGATTTTTGAGGAAAGAAAAGGTAAGTTGGCTTAATTTATTTTTTGCTAAGCTGTTTATAAAATTGAATATTCATATGATCCATTCAAATTTTTAAATCTCCATGGAATAAATTGGATGGGATTTTCTGGAATATTGGTTCTCTGTACTTTACAGGCAAACTTGATTCTGCGCTCCCATTTCTTCCATGTTTGTTCCATGGAAACTTGCTGAAACTTGCTTTGGGTAACTGCAAGTCAGAGCTGGCCTCTGAGATTCTGCAGTTGCCTCTGTTTCAGTATTCTCTCCTTGAGCTCAGTTGATCTCTCTTCCTATTGATAGGAAGAGAAAGTGGCCCTCTTAAAAAAAAAAAGTCCTCTTAGGCTAAGGTTTTAAATCAGTGTGAAGGGTATTAATTTTCTTACTACATCTGTGTGTTTCTCCTCTTTATGTTACCTTAAATTAATCATGTGCTTTAAAGTGTAGACTGGAGAGCTGTTCTAAATAAAGCATCCTACACTATTTATTGTCTGTGTAAAATGGTGTGATAAGCTCAAACTGAAATAATTAGGCACACGTGTTCTATGATACCTTTTGATTTACAGTGTGTATGGGACAACAGTAATCTTGAACTGCAGAAGAACTTTTGAACTATATAGCTTTTGTGAGGATCAGTAGTTAAAATATTCAAAATCCTTTATTAGAATTGATCAAATATGATCAAAGTAGTATGAGGTTACTCATGACATCAGAGAATTGGATTAGATGACCTACACAGCCCCTTGCAATTCTATGTTCCTATCCGAATTCTTGTTGTGTAATTCTGTGTCCACCTAGCTACAAGTAAATACACTTCCATAAGTATTTGTAGTTGGATTAGAGTTCGGTTCTTAAGAGCACAGAAGCCGAGGTTCTTAGAGCTGTTTTCAGAAAAAAAATCAAGTTTACAGCCCAGTGGGGTAAGGGGGGGAAGCAAAACACAAAACCCCACCAAAACCCCCAAAAAACAAATGAAAAAAAAAAAAAACTGAGGAAGAAAACCAAACATTTTAGTAAATGGGTCGCTTGTTGCTGAAGTATACTGGTGAATGCCTTTTACATTTGCATGGACTCTGAGAAGTATGATCTCTGAAGGCTAAATTGAATTGGAATTAGTGGAAAAGAGATGGAGAAGGATTTTTTCCAAAATTGACTTGTAAAATTGGTGTAGAAGTGCCATAATTTTGTTGTAGTGAACTTTTCCCCAATAATTTCCAATGCTTTTCTGTAATTGAATGTTAAGGTTCTTGTCTGGAACCTATAAAGCATGCTGAACACAATCTGGCTGATGGAGATTATGATTTGAATTAGAGAAGCATAATAAGATCTGAATATTGATTTTTAGGCTCAGTGAAGAACTTGAGTATCTTCTGAGTTAAAGTAAAATAAATCCTGAAGAATAAGCATGACAGCCATTTGCTTAATAGCATACTGAATTGCTGGTTGGCTAATTCTTAAAGACCTAAACTGTTCCTCAGATTCTAGCACTTCTCATTTTTTTGCCTAATGTAATGATTAGACTTGTTCTTGAGATTTTTTTTTAAACTAGTCTGAACATTATTTCACCCTTTTGTAATAATTATGCATATGTATTCTTTAAGGTATCTATCATCTTTACAGTTGTGCTGTTTCAATCCATAATTGAAAGAATCTTGTATGCTATAGTAATACAGTACTTACGAGGGTTGGGAGGCTTTTTTCCACTGTTACAACTTGACAGTAATGATTTTTTTTCTCTCTGTAGGGAAATTTAAATATTGCAACAGAAACCTGAACTGAGCTGTTATCCTGAAGTTGAAACAGATAACACAGCAAAGGGAGCATCTGTTCATTTTTTGACAACTTTGTCAAGACTTAAAATAGGATAAAGGAACTAACCCTGTAACCTTCTTGATTAAAAATAACTTTATTTTTCAGTAGTGGAATGCTGCAGAACTTTTTTACAGTTTTAATAATTGCTTTTAAAGTCCAGTATTCAATTGAAATGTTGTAGTATGTACATTTAGTTCCTTTTACATACCAGTCTCAAGTAAAGAAGTCATTGAAGGGAGTCTTATTTATTGAATACTTTTGCTCTAAGCATGATGTTACAGATGGAACCTGAGTTGTTATACCCAGAGGTTTATATGTTGGAAGTTTGTTGCTTATGTAATAAAAAAAAAGGAAAAAAAAAAGTGCCTGAATTGTTTGGTAATAGCAAATTAGCTCAGGATTTTCCAAGTAACGACCTTTTAGGTTGTGCAATAGATTTTACACCTCTGTTCGGTCATTTCTGTAAAACAGTATTTTGTATTACTTTAGTTTAATGATATCCTTGGGGTTTCTGATGTGTATATACATTTGTAAATTGTTAGAATGTTGGGACAACTTTCAGTATTTGATTAAAATGAATGGTAACAGGCAGGTATGTAATGTACTGTAGCAGTAGCTTATAACTGCACTGAAAGCATGCTTGGGTTTGTTAGAGGATTAGTTGGTCTGTATTCAAATTATGCTGTCTCATTATATTTTGGTGTATGACATTCTTGACCAAGCCACGTGTTCTCTAATCTTTTTCGTCATAAATGACATGGTGATTTCCTGGATTCTGAAATTGGGGCCTGAAGTATTTAATTACAAGAAAAACAAAAAACGTAAGTTTTTATAAGCATGTCTTCTAACAAAGCTGTTCATAATTGAAACTGCTTTAATGCAGATAGCTTGTAATTTTCTTCCAAATCCCAGTAATTCTCTGAACTTTACTGTACTGCAATATTGTTATGCTGTATGCAAAACTCAAATAGCCAGACATGTTTTATAAGCAGCTATAAACAATATTGTGCTTATTTCCTGTTTATAGCCTTTGCCTTAATATATCGTATATCATAGGGTTGTGTGTATGTATTACAGATTTGTTTGGACTTTTTATTGCTGGTAAATTAAAGATGCATAGGAAGTAGTTTTCAGAGATGTTCTTATTTAAGAGAAAAGTTGTTCACCATACCCACGGTATATGCAGGCTAATGTATTTCCATCATTTCCAAACCAGCGTTAGCCATACAGAATGCAGGCTAGTCTCTGTTGTGGATAGTAGATCAGAGTTCTAATACTGGGTAAAGGTATGTTCAGAGAAAAGGAAATCAATTTTTTAGGTGGAAAGTCAGAATGTGATTTCTACATGATTTTTTTTGTAATTTTTTTTTGACAATGCCTTCAGTAGAGAGGCTATTTGAAAGCTTAGGTATGGCTGAGAACAGCTAAAATAGTGTTACTTAAAATCTTCAATTCATGGAGTGTACTTCTTAGTGTTCATAGGGGATAAGCAGGCAGGAAGTGCGCCGCATTTGTTGATGTTATGGTCATTCAACAGTGACACCAGATGGTTTGTTTCTAAAACCTAAGGTTCAGATAGTTTTTCTGTAACTTTGACATGCATACACGAAATGGGAAGCCAAAGGAGAGAAATTTCCTGGTCAAATAGAGGCAGGCAACTTTCTGCACATAAGAAAATATTTATTTACTTATGCTGTCAGTGATGAATCTGGCAAAACCATCCTGTGCAGATTTACAGGGAGATGAAAATAAGGAATTGAAACAACAGGTTAAGTGAGTCAACCCAAAGCAAATGTGGAATAGCTGCAGTTTGAGCAGCCTGCTGGCAGGGGAGTGCTGCACATCCCCCTGCAGATGAGGGCAGGTTTATCCTCAAAGCGACAAGCTATTCACACTGCTACTGAATGTGCTAAAGCACTGTAAAACACGTAAGAAGTGAAACCCTATAATATATAGGACAAACTACTGAAGCTATATTGTCTTATTCAACAGGATACTACTGTTTCTGTAAGCTTCCTGCAGTGTCCTTATTAAAGCCTGAAGAGGACTCGTTGTTGAGCAAATGGGGAGAGTGGATACATGAAGAAGCTTCTGACATGGCAGTCTTGCTAACACTGTTTGGAAGTAATGCTGAAGTAGCCAGACTTCAGTCAGTTAATGCTGCTTTAACCAGGTTTAAAACTATGACTGGCTTCTCTGGTTTTGTTCTTTCTTATCTTACCTGTGCATGACTAGATATCTCTAATTTGTTTTGTACTGTAACAGCTTAGCTTTATTTCTTATTTCTACAACTGTGAGCAACATATTACAAACGGGGTTTTTTTGGCATGTTTACTGACTCCCCCCCCCCTTGCCTACCCTTGGTCTTAAGATGAGTGTCATATGATGAAATGTAGTCACTGTTTCAGTTGCTTTAGCTTTTATTTAAGGTGATACTACTTGCTCAAATCACACTTTTTACTGATAATTTTACTTCACTAATTTAGGATTCTGTCATGATAAAACTTCCTACATTTCATAAAATTCATACGGGAATTAAGTGACTGGCTTAGGTGCTAGAGGCACCCTCAGTGGTATTATCTCATGTGAGACAGTGCTGTGTACGTTTATCTTTGTGAATTACAGAGACTTGGGTCTATATACTCATACACAAATCAGCTTACTTATTCTTCTAGCACAGGAAAGTTCTGGTGCACTGGAATGTAATGTTTGGTTGAGAACAATGTATTGAAGTTACTGATTGGGTTATAAAGGCACAAGAAAAAGCATTAAGTAGAAGAAAGGTCAATTTACTTGAATAACTTGGTGCCTTTCTGTATTGTGACTGCATTGTAGAAAACACCTGTAAAACTTAAGTAATATCCTGATTATTGCATTGGGATGCATGGACTCATAACAGTTGTTAAAATAACCACTTACTTTAAATATGTATATAAGCCTCAGAAGAAAAACAGTGTCTCTTGTATTAGTGAAGTCTGTCACTGCATTTGCATTGGAAGGGCAAGTTAAGAATGTGTTTGTGTAAGGGCTTTCTAGCTTTCTGTTTTATACTTTGAAAATATAAATGTGAATTGCCTTTCTTTTGGTTGACTTGAAATGACTGTTAAATGCTCACGTCATTCTCAATTGTTCACATGTGAAATTGTTTTTTTAATTGCTATCCAAAATGCAATGGGGTTTAATATGACTAGAGTCTTCCTTATAAGTGTCTGAAATAATAAGTTGTTGTGATGTTAGCATTTATATTGCTGATCCATTTAATATCTATATAGATTGGTTAGAATCCTCATTTTAAACTTTGTGATGATTGAGTTCACAAGGTTAAAATTCTGGGGCTAGTAATAAGCAACATATTGCAGGGCTTCTACAAGCCTGCCTTAACTCTAATTACAAGTTTAAAATCCCCTTACCTGATGTATTTAGATGGTTTTGAGACCTGGACATAACTCTCTACTCAGGTAACCGATAGCAGAGGATGGGAGTAAATTCAGCTGATCCCCAGTTGTGATAAGGGTTTACCTGCTGCTTCTCTCCCAGGGCCTCAGGGTGAAATGCTGAATTTTCTTTACATGAACTTACTTGCTTTAGAAACAAGACAAAAAAACAAAATTACACTTTTGTGGCATTAAAAAAGGTAGGGTTCTCAACTTGCTTGTTATGCATCGGCAAGTCATTTTCTGCCATGCCTTGGAAATGGATATTGAGAGCTGCTTGGAGAAGATGATTAAAGATTATAGCAAAGAGACTTGATTTCTCAGTATCCACCTTAGAAGACTGTATATGGAGGGAGATCTTTAACTTCCTTGCTTTCTAAAGGGATCTTTTCCCATGCTGTGTAGAAACATGCTTCTTGCCTTTCTTTAAGCATCTGAATGAAGTTCTCTGTGGGAGAGCTCTCTAAAAGACAGACTTCAGACTTGCACCCTAATGAATATTAAAAAAAAAAAATAAAATGTTTCTGCACATAACTCTGGCCCTTGACAGACTTCATTCCACTGCTTCAGGATTTGAAGACGGGAGGTTCTTCAGCCTCCTTATGAAGGGAAAAAAAAAGCCATTTCAAGATCTTTGAAAGCCTACTTGTAACACTTGACTTCTTAATAGACCTTAAGGACAGCAATGAACACTTAAGTGTGTTCTGTTTCAAGCTTGGTGAGCATAAATTTTCAGTGTTAAGATCAGAGAAAACTATTGTCATAACAGCTGCCCCTTCCTTCTGTGCCTGATGGGTTTTGTTGGAGGTTTTTTTTGAGTAGGTATTTAGCCATGTGGTTTAATAGCTCTATGCTGCCTACCATTTTGATACAGTTTTCTTCTGTTCACTGTTCATTGCTCTGAATTTTGTCTAAGCAGTCTAAATCTCATGTTGTCTTTTTAATATTTCATTTTCTGTAAATAATGCAGTAGATGGCTTTTATTTTGTGACTAGCTTCTCTTATGTCTTTATTGTTGAGGGAAGAGACAGGGTGGAAACAGTTGTTGTTTGAGTATGCTCTTCATGGAATAAAAAAAGCCTCATTGTTTTGTTTTAAGAATAGCAGGAATATTTTTTCCCCCAATTGAATGAGGATGTGGACTAAAGTCCACTTCTAAGGAATATATTAAATTTGACCTTATTTATACTGTAGTTTCACAAGGACCATCTAATGTGTGTATGTGCACATGTATGTACACATGCAAACACAGTAATAGAAACCTTTACTGTAGTTATTTCGAAGTGTGGATAAGAAATGACACTTTTAAACTACTGAAGATGGAGTTAAGTGCAAACGCATTTTAAGTCTGTAGTCTTTGAAGTCTACAACGGTGCTTTTGACAATGTTATCCCATATCTAAAAGCCTCATTCATAAGTATATATTAAGATGTAGGTATGTTTATATGGATGTTTAACATAGTTTATATAAAAACAATGTAAATTTTGTTTCTACAGACAATAAATGTTTTAACACAATTTTTGCCTATAAATAATTCAGTGATTTGATTCAATAGTTATTAATATTTGGTGTCATTTTCAGAGTATTTTACTTGATCTGTGTAGCCATTGAAATTTTTTTTATAACTGTTGCGTCATTTATTGCTTCTTTTTGAGATTAAAGTATTGATCCACATTATAGGCACACCTTTTTGGCTAAAAGAAGCTCCCTTTCCAAAGACATAAAATATGAATCTCTCCTCATTACTAGCACAAAAATGATGTAGTTTAAAAAAAAAACTTTGAAAAGCAGGTACATCCATCTCCTCCATGACATTCAAAACCCTTAGGATCTCTGCCAAATTCTGATTATTGCCCTGTAAAGAGGCAGCCTGGGAGAAGGTGCACGTTTGCTTGGCTAACTTCTACCAAAGTTTACATTCTAAAATAGTGTGCATTTTTAAGAATTCCCTTAATACAGTATCATCAATGTGAGGTAAGAATAACCATGTTAGTTTAATCCTAAAATCCCCTAATAGAGTGGAGTGAGAATGAAGTGAAGCTAGAATAGGCTTGTTGTGCTTAATTAAAGGAGCAGAGTTAACTTTCCCGATTATTTACACTTGCCATAATCTGAAATTGTTTTGATCTTCACTATATGTAAATAATTTGGGCTTTTTAAAAATAATTCTAGTCTAATCTGGTGGTTATCCTTGAACTGGATAGTAAAACAAAAGTCCTTGATCTGTGGTCAATCTACTGTGATGCAGAATAGCTACAGGAGAGAGGCCTTGTCACTTTTTTCCCCTCAGTAAAATGTTTAAGTAATACTTGAGGGATATAATAACAATAATGCTTCCCAGCTATTAGACTACAGTCTTCAGAAGTGCATGTGGCTAATCATGTTTGGAAGTGCATGTCAGTTTAAATAAAAGTGGCTAACTTGCATCAATATTGCTTTAAAAACATCTCTTTGGCTTCTGTAAGCAGTTCCTTAACAGGTAAAGAAGTTTCTTTTCTAAATGCTATCATGATGTGTATTCATTTGGCCTTTTTCCCCACAAAGGTATAAAAAAAATCCACATATATTGCAATGCTACTTTGAATTAACCCCAACTGAGGGGTGCCCATATTGAGGTAGGCCTTATAGGAAAGCAAGATCAGGCCTATAGAAATTCTTTGGCTTGGGAACAGTGGGAAGCTGTCTTGGAGGTACTATGACAGTGCTTCCCCCAGTTTACAGTGAGTCTCTTCCAATTTCTGGAAAGGACAACCTGCTGCTGCTATTTGGGAAAGACAAGAAATTCCCATACATTAATTTTTAGTGATCGTTGAAACTGGGAACCTGTTTGAGAGCACCATCAAATTGGCTTTCTCCTATGCATTGTAACACTGACATTGTGACATGACTACTTTGTGTTATTACTTATCACTTTTACTACCAGCCCTGAAGAGTTCTTACAGAGAGTGCTATTGGTATATACCAAGCTAAATTATGCAGTTATACCATTTCCTCTACATTAAACTACACAGCTGGAGCACTGGAAAGCCAAACTTCATATAAAATGACCGTGCTAACAACAGAAGTATCTTCCTTCTAAAATGTGGTTGCATCAGTTCTACTTAGTTTGACATATTATATTGTTCTGATTGACTTGACAGTTTCAGCTAGTTTGTCACAATGCTTAAGTAAAAGCTGCTACTTCTCATTCTGGTAGTTTCCCAGAATGAATCTTTTAAATTTTTCACGTAATAGAGGTCAAATACCCTTATGCAATGAGGAATTGTGGATAGCAGAAACCAGCACTGGTTTATTACGGTGTGTATGAATGAGTGAATGTTGGCTTTCTAGTAGCATGTGACTGGCTAAAAGATGTTCTGCATGTGTATAAAGACAAAATGCATTTTTTTCCATTTCCCTGCCCCTCTACCTCCAGTCTTGGAACTCTGTCAGTGGTTTGTGACTTGGTGTCCCAGTGTTCCTGAAAACAATACTGAGGTGGTTCAAGTCTCTGAACTTTTCAGTGAAACAATGAACAGGAGGCTGTCTACATCTATATCCAGCCTCTTTCCACTGTATTCCTTTTCATAGTTGAACTTACTTTCCTTTTTTAGTTATGTTTAAAAACTTCTAAAAAATGAGTATTATCCCTGTTAAGGTTTTGTTTTATCACAATAATTAGTTGTTTGCAAAAGATTAGAATAGACAAACTTCTTGAGTTCCAGTGTTCTATTGCTGCTATAGCATGTAAATAAGTAACTTAAAAGCAAGTTTTCATAGCTGTGGTTAAATTTTTCTTAAAAAATATATAATAACAAATTAAGTATTTAGACAGAATTCCTAATTCTTGACTTATTAAGCCCCTCATTGATCAAACTCCTCTAAATTTTCTCTCAAACAATTCACCACTGTCACAATTTCAAAAATATGTATTTTCATGGTCAAGAAACCAGATGCCACCTGGAAAGATTTTTCTATCCTCAAATTTTTTTTTCAAAATAAGCTCGGTTGTTCTTGGCTGGGAGTGGGGAGGGAGGGGTAGGGGGAAGTACAAAAACTTGTGTTACTGGCCATTTTCTGTCTTTACCCAAAGTAACTACCTGAGGTTAGAACGGGCTTTTTTTTGCTTAACCTTTTATTAATGCTGATGGTTCTTGTGCTGTAAAAGATGTTACCTATACTTTATCTTTTGTACCAGATAATACAGTCTTTAATCTGCTCTTCCCCTTGGCTACTCGTGCATTTTTTTTCCAAAGGTCTTCACCTGTGTGAAGACTTGCCTGTGAAGAAGGCCTCATTAGGTGCCTTTCTGTCCAGAAACATTACTCATCTAGGTGAACTGCTCTCTCTTCTGCTCAGTTTTATTCACATCTTCCTCCACTACCTGAAAAGAACAATCAGCTGCTCATGTGCAAGTCGGCTTTCTTTTTTTTCTTTTTTTAAACACCACCACCAAAAAAAAGCCCCTCTTGATCTGATCTTTTTGTCTTTCTACCTTTTCTTTCTTCCTTCCCTCTCGGCCTCAGCGCCAAGCCTACGAAGGGTTGGAGGGGAGTGCGGCGGCTCGCCGCGGGGCGACCCGGGCTGCCACCCCCCCCCG
>VZSZ01003430.1:388843-423139 GCA_013398815.1 Ibidorhyncha struthersii
CCCTCCTTCCCCCGCCGCCGCCGCACCCGGCGGCCCGAGGCGGCGCAGCGGCTCTGGCGCAGTCTCGCGACACTTCCCGCAGCGCCGCGCCGCTCGCTCCGGCAGCAGCAGCAGCAGCCGCCCGCGGCGGGGAGACCCAGCTGCTCTGCGCACCCTCGCCCCGCCGCACGCACCGGCCGGCGGGGGAAGACGCCCACCCCGGCGGCTCGGCAGCAGGCGCCTCCGGGCGCCCGGGCTCGGCCGCGCTTTCTCCCGGGCTGCTCTGCCCGGCGGCAGCGGGGACCCAGGTGGCTGGTACAGGAGCTGAAGGCTGAGCCTCTTCTTTCGCCTGATTTTTTTTTTTTTCTTTCTTAATACATACGAACACATACGCTGAGGGAAGCCGAGGTGCTGCTCGCAGGACGCAGGATGCAGCCGGGCTGCAGCGGGTGCTGAGAGCGGCGGCCGCCGGAGGAGGGAGCGGCTCTGTCAAGCAGCCTCTTCTCCTTCCCGTGGCGGCGGCTCGGGCTGTCTCTCGCCCCCTTCGCCGTGGCCAGCCGCCTCAAACTTTCAGCCTGTTTCCGCCGCCAGGCAAAGCCCAGCTCGACATAAATGGGTGAGTTCAAGCCGCCGGCTCCGAGTTGGCGGTGCTGGGGGGCTGGCTGGGGCTCCCGCCCGGCGGGTGGGGTGCCTGCCGCGGCGGAGGGCCGGGGGGCGGCGGAGAGGGAGCTGGCCGCCACCAGCCTCCGCTCCTCCGCCTCATGGCTTTTAACTTCTCCTCCCCTCCCCCGGCCCACTCAATAATTGTTTTCATGTGACAGGGGGAGAGGTCGGGGTTTGCGGCGGCGGAGCGAGGGCCGGGCGCCCCTCGGGGCTGCCGCGGTGGGCGATCCTCAGCGGGGCTGACAGGGTCACAAGCCCTCCCGTGCACCGGCTGGCCGGCCTCGCCCCCTTCCCGCCGGGCACGGCCACCCCCGGGCAGCCTGGGGTATGGTAGCGCCGGGCCGGGCGGAGAGCGGGCGGACACCGCCGCCCCGGACGCGCAGGTTGCGCTCCTTCGGCCGAGGGGCTGAGAGGGCGAGGGGCGGCCTACGGGGACGTGCCGCGCCGTACAGCCCCACCCCGCCGCAAGGGGGCGGCCGTTGGGGCCGTTGCGGACGTTGCGCGGGGGTTGTTGGAAGCGTTGCGCGGGGAGGGGGGCGGTTGCGCTCGGCAGCCGCTGCCCGTGAGGTGGCTCCCGCGGACTTCGGGAAGAGGCTGCGCCTGCTTGCCCGGCCCGGGGTGGGTATCGCCGGCTACCTGTGCGGCGAGGGAGGCGCGGGCAGCGGGAGGATGGGGGATGAATTGTCCCATTATGCGGGGCGAGGAGGCGGCGGCGGCGGCGGCAGCGGTGCCAGGCGCGGGTTGGCTGAGCGATGCGCCCCGGGGTGTCGCTGGAGCGGCGCTGGCCCGCGGCTCCCTCTGCCCAGCACGGTGCCCGGCGGAAAATGAGGGATGGGAGGGAACAAAAGAAACCGCCTGCTGTCGGTAGGCAGCCCTGAGTATACCCACCGACCGGCGAACGGTGCTCCGAAATACCGGCGTTTAGATGTCCTCAGGCCGCCAGCTGCCCGCTTTGCTCACGGTATTGGAAATGCTGTTGGACTGGTGGGGAACCTGAGAGCAGCATCACATCACTGAACCGACTAAATATAATGTGTTACGTGGGCAGACATTTTACACAGTTTTACCTGTTGTAATACGGTGACGCTGGGAATATAGTAGGAAAAAAAAATGGTCCCTTTGTTCTTTGAGAGATTAGTTTGCGGGATACTATCAGAGGGATGCACAAATGCAGTATCTGTACGTTACAAGATTAAGCACTAGCTTTTCGCTATTGACTTTCAGTTAGTCCTCCGGTTCAGGCTGCAATGCATTCACCCCTATGCAGCTCATTCAGCTGTATTGATCTGGGTGAACTCTGCTGCCGCTGACAGTAGGCCAGCATCCCAGACCACCACGTTTAATTGGGTGCGTTGTAGAAGACTCTGTCAGAGCCAACACAGCTCTCGACTTCTGTCTTCCGTAGCAATAGATAAGATTTTAAACATAGTGCTGTAATGAGGCGTGGGGTTTATAACTGCTGAATGGAGCAAGATCTGTCTTCAGTAGGACATGGCACAGGAAATATGTTTTTAAATTTTTTTTTGTTTGTTTTCTTATCCTTTCTCAGTGCATTTATTTCTTATTAACCTTGAATTGCAATACAGTAAGACACTTCCTATTTCTGCTTAATCCGTAGTCCAAATATTAGCCTTTTTTTAGCTTCACAGTACAAAAAGATTAAGGAAAGCAGTAAAGGATCAGTGAAGTAACTTGCATTCATAGGGCTCTAGAAAGGTTTTAGAATATTGTAACTTAGCAGTGAAGGCCGTCTTTTTCCTTTTACCTGTCCTCCCTCCCCTGGGCTGGCCAGGGTAATACACATCTGGCTTCTTTAAAGCTCATTTGGATAATGACTTTCCCAGATCACTGTGATTCAGTCAGACTTTTCTTTGCAAAATGGGAGTGGAGGGAAGGTAGATATGGTTTCGTTGTTGGTCATATCTTTAAATGGTAAGTGACTCTTGTAGTTTAAAAACAAATAGAAAAATTGTGCAAGGAAGTGAAGATATGAGTAGTATGAAAGCAAAATCTTGCTGGGAGATGTCAAATGAAAACAGAGTTTTATTAAGAACATTTTTAACATTGTTAGCATTTTTGAAAGACATTTTAGATGCAGAAAAGAATAGGTGCGTTCTTTATATGTACCACACTGTTCAGATTCCTAATGTTTTATTTTTAGATTACATGTATGTCTTCCATTTTAACCATTTATATTTCCTGTACAGCACTGCATATTGTTATTAGTCCAACACTGTGCATGTATATATATGTGTATGTTACATATATGTGTATATTGAAGTTTAGTGTATGGGCTCAAGCTTTTTTACAACATGTAACCCAAACCTTGTAAGAAATACAGCTTTATTGATGTTTTATGTGCTCTTCTGTGATACTATAGGTAAGGTACCCTAAAGTGAACTAATTTACACTTGGAGTGGATTTGTCAGGAGAGTTGAGTGAAATAACAGTGGTAGTCCTCTAAATGTAAAAGGGAGAGTGAGGCAAAGATCTTAAAGGTAATTGTGAATACAGTGGAACAAGCTTAGTCCCCCTCCTTAAATGTCTGAGAAATGAAGAGGTGGTGTTTTGTGGGGGCTTGTGTGTGTGGGTTGTTTCTTTGTTGTTGTTGCTTTTGTGTGTGTTTGGTTTTGTTTGTTTGTTTTTAAGACTACTTAGAATTGCATATGGTTAGACAACTCCTCAATCTCATCTGCAAGAGCTTTGCATGCCCACACATCAGACTGTCCTCCTGAATTTGGAGGTCCAGAAAATGAAATAAGAAGAAGGTATGGTAGCTACTTGGGGAAACACTGGTTTGAAGTGTACTGCATTCTGAAGTCTTTGCAAGAGTACAAGTCTGATTCTAGAGAGCCGTGTTTAACTGCCATCATCACAAACCAACCGATGTTGTGCAGCTCCTTGTGTCAGTCAAGACGCCTTCCAACTTCTGCAGTAGATGAAGGAAGATCCTTTTTTCTGCTCTGCAGTCTTTGCTCATCTTCAGAGCACAGATAGTTTGCTGCATTAAAAGACATATGGGTCCAATACAATAATATTGCTATGAAACTAAGCAGTTGAAGCCTTCATGATCAATACTTTTTAATCTTAATATTTTTCAAGGTATTGTTAAAGCTTTTCTGTTGGGAAAGGGCAAGAGAGGATACATCGCCTTTGTTTATGTGAAATCACATTGATCACCTCTGCTGTTGCCATAGTTAGGCGTTTGGATCCAGAGACAGTCTTGTGCCCTTTGAACCAGTTAGATTACTAATACTGGCAGACAGTTGTTGTCTACATGGTTTTACATTAGTGGTTGAGAAAGATGCTTTGCTGTGAAATACCGCTGCTGGTTTGTACACACCAAAGGAATGTTAGACCAAGAAGTAATGTAATAAAAAAAAATTGAATCTATGTGAGAGTCTGGTTGTTCTGTACCAGTTGCAATCCCTTTTCTTGTTTTTTCCCTTTCTTAATTGTTTTTTCCCTTTCCAAATTCTCCTCTCTCCCCTGCCATCAACTTCTGCCCTGCTTCCCTCGTAAACCCCTACCTTTTTGTCTCTTTTTTTCCCCTCTCTACTTCTCTTTAAGTGTTTCAGACATGCCACATCCTCTTTCTCCCTCTGTCTTATCGAAGCATCAACAGAGGGAGCACTCTGAGCACGTTTCCTGCGTGTGGGGCCACACCGGACCTCCAGCAAGCGAGAGCCGCGCTTGCATCAAAACTTCTGCTTGGCACTGTGGTGTGGCTTGGAGAGTGCTCACTGCAACAGGAGGCCCGGGGAGTTTAGTTGGTAAACTCTTAACAACTCTACGCTCCTATGTAAAATGAAGCATTTGCCGAGGCCTGAGCTGTTTGTGGTTCTTGACTACACTTTGACAAATTTTAAGTTCTCTCCAAAATGGTGGAGTTTTCGAAGCCTTGCAGAAAAATAGCTGTAAGACCTTTTTAAATGGGAATAGCATGTGCCATTCTTGTCATCCTTGAAAAGAGTTGAACAGTTTCAGCTGAATAAGGAAAATTCAGAAGAAAGATGATTAGTGTGATTTTTTTTTTCAATAAGGTTTTAAGCACCTGTAAAGTGACTTTATATAAGAAATGCTGTGTAAAAATCCTCCCCAACCTGTAAAAAGTCTTTATTCTCCTCCTCATATGGGGTGTTACTAATTTTAATTCTTTTGTTGTCATTGGTAGATTTGTTTCTCACAACAAGGCTGTTGCGTTGGAGCTGTTTGGGATCAGATTTCCAGTTGTTTGGTGCCAATATTTATACAGCCTGTGAATGTCTTCATGGTCTGAGTTCAAGTGGAGTTTTCATAAACTGTGATAAAATATTTTCAGTAACCTATATAAAATTTCATACAAAAATAGCTGGCACAAAGCTTTTTTCCTAGAAATCAAAAGATAATGGCATTTCTGTCATAAAAGGTTGTCAGAGCTACTTTCTAAATGGATCAAGACAGGGGTATGAAGTCAAGAAATATAAAATATATAAATATGCATGTCTATATAAAAGATCATGGAAATAATTTCTGATTGTGCAGTCTTTTTTTATGTTGATATCTCTTCTGCTTGCCCTTTTCAATTAGCTCTTCTTTTCTCAGTGTCTCCATTATAGTTGTTTTTTTTATATTAACTGGTGCATTTAGATCAGAAAGTGTGATAAAGAAGAGAATACTTAAAATAGATGGTTCCTTAAAACAGCAGAATTCTTTCTCCTTTTTGTGCTAATCAAAGATTCATATGTAGAAAATTATGGTAGCACTGAAAAGGTATTTTCTTCTGTTTGGGTTTAAGGAAGCATTTTTTTCTGCCCAGGTTTAAGGAAGTATATGTGATACTTTATTGAGAAGCAGTTTTATTTTGATATTAATGCTGAGTACATACATATTTCTGTTTAAACTGCTACTAATGCAATATATACAATTTATGTGTAATGTTATTCAGATTGCTTCTTTTGTAATTGCTATTCATGGGATGTTAGAGCGTTTTTTTGACAATACTGCTGGTAATCATTCTACCAGCAGTGTATCAGAATTCATATAGCAGATCAGCATCGGCCTTGTATGTAATGCGCTGACTCCTTCCCCACTTGAAGGGGAAGGGACGTGTGTGTTAGGAGGAGAAAAAGGAGAGCTTGGTAATGTGGCATGAGCAGCTGAAATTTCAGGTCTGAAATGTTAGAGGTCACTGACGTGCTGAAAGCAGGTTAGCCCTGATGGGATCAAAGGAGAGAAAACAGCCACAGAGATGGTATCTGTTGTTTTGCTCTGATACTGCTGTTATAGAGCAAACTCATCAAAATGTTGATGGATTTTTGTATAGTTCCTGTCTGTGTTTTTTTTTTAAAAACCACAGAATACAAAATCCTGGACCAGGAATGGATGTTTTCCCTGGATGCAAAAACAGGAAGTAGCTGTAGGGCATATCTGTGTTCTATACACTGAGGAATGATGAAAAAATATATTAGGGGGAGGGGAATGAGAGAGGTGGTGAATATCAAGATTCAGTAATTCAGCTAATGTAAAAGTAATTGCTCACAGTCTGCTTCACACAGAGGAAACACAATAAAATCTTTAAGTCCTTCTCTATGAGAGAACATGCAATACTGCAGTTCAGTAGTCATGGATTGTATTAGCAAATGGAGTTGGCTTTTGCCCCCCTTTTTATTATTGATAATGGAGAACCATCAGTAGAAGCCAACTCTAGAGAATGCAGTGTTAACGTCCACTTAAAAGCTGTATGGCAAGATGATTGTTGAGATGTCTCAGCTATGCTTTTTTCTTAACATAACTTTGCCTGAGAGAAAGGAGCATCCTGGATGATGAAGTGTGGAGGGGGAAAGATATCTTCGCTCTCCTTCTTAGAGCAGTTTGTATTCCAGCGGGGGTGTCATTAAGAATTTGTGCTTTTGTTTTAGGATGAAGAGCTGTCTAGAGTTGTGGATCAGAAATTTTATGTCTGTGCTGAAACAATTCTCTTTAGCAACAAGGATAATGCAGTATAGAAAGCTGAGTAGTTATATGATGAAAATATCATTAATTTCTAATTAATTGATAGTGTCAGTGTAAAGAGGTGCCTTTTGAACTCTGCCTTTCAGTTTCATTAGAAATACTGCACAGATGAGAAAAGTTCCTTTATTATCTCCTTCTCGCTCTTTTATACTGTGCAGCTAAATCACTTCTGATAACTGAAACCAACTCACACCAAAACCAGTGTAAGTCTATTCATTTATTTGAAGACCAAAGTCAGCATTGGTGTGCAACTCCCTAGGGAACTAATGCTTTTTCAGAAATGTCAATATTGATTCGTTGCATGTGTTGCAAGTCAAGGCCCAACTTGATCCCATGGCAGAGGGGTTGTGTCCTGGTTTGAATGACACAGGATTAATTTCTCTTTCAGTAATTTTACTTTTTTGGTAAGGTCTCTTCTAATGCTTGGGAAAACTGTACTTTTAGAAGACTCCAGTGTCTGAATTTGTGAAAATATTTACTTTATAGCTAGCTATGATATGCGGATTTCAAGGTCTCAGTGTTTTTGAGCTAGCCAGGTGTGGGAATGAGGAGGAGTAATACCTGGGCACTTGACCCAAGCTGATCCAGAAGGTTATTTCATACCATGAACGTCACATTCAGTATGAATTGGAAAGTTTGTTAAGGAGTTCCTCTCTTCTGTGCTGGCTGCCATCCTGAGAACTTCCTGCGCCGGTGCTGGACCCCTGAGGCTTTCCCTTCTTCCTGAAGCCGTAGTGCTTGCAGTGTCCAACATTTGCTGTCCACTGCTGGGAGTGCACGGCTTCCTACTGATAGAATTGGCTGAGTATAATCCTTGCATATTTTCTATTGGTATTGGAATCGATATTGGCTCTTTAGTATTATTAATGTTAATTATTTAGTCTTACTCTACTAAATCTGTTTATATTTCAACCCTTGGGTTTCCTTCTTTTCTCCTAGTTCCCTTTCCTGGGTGGAGAGGGGTCATTGGGTGATAGAATAATTGTCTAAATGACAATAAATTGTTTTGGGCTCTTCAAACCATAACAGGTTAGACTAGATGATCTTTAAAGGTCCCTTACAACCCAACCATTCAGTGATCTATCAATACTTAATTAGGTTTCAATGGTCACACTGCTCATGTTTAAAAATTAAGTGTTTTGTGTTCCACAAGTAATTTGTAATAAGTGAATTTATGTGACCTGCCTTTAAAAAAACAAACAACCAAAACCAACAAACCCCTCCCCAGCAAAATAGAAATTCCCGTGATATTTTGTCCTCCGCTTGCAGTTTCCAGGAACTTGCTTGTTAATTTACAAAACAACACATTGGTACTTTTTATTGATAATAAGGTCTCAAAAGAAACATGCGCAAAAATCACTTCAGGGTGTTTTCCTGTTTGTTTTGGTTTGGTTTTGTGGGAAGAAGTTCTTGGAGGTCAGTGCAACTGCTGGTGCTATTCCATGCTGTATCGACTACCAGTGTCAGCCTGACCGTCTTGGTATATAGCACTGTCTTTCCATGTAGCTGGATTTATAAAGGTTTTAGTTAAATGTAGCAAAAGTATTAGAGTATAAATGTACATGTACAGAACTTTTTGATTTTGAGCCAGATGTAAAACCATTTTTGAGAACGCTCATCTCAGGTTTAAATCAACTATTTCCTCTGTCCGTGGTTGCTGATTCATCCTCACCACTGGCAAGAAACGTTTTTAATACTCTGGTAACTTGGCAGAGCAGATTATTTTTTTTTTTTTCCGTGATAGGCTTGTGCAGCACTGAAAATTTGCTATCCTTGTGGCAGATATAAAAAGGGGAAGCAGAAAGACCTCAGCTTAATTTTTTTGGTCTTTTGCTCGTTTCTGCTGTTCTTTCTGTGGGGTCTCACTGAACTCTTACTGAGCTGTTAATGCTCTTCTGTCTATTTCCCACTTTAAAAGAGCACACCAGAAATTCCAAAGCGTGCCTAGAAAAAGATGCCATTATTTTGGTGCTTCATTATGACAAGGTTTAAAAAACTTGTTGCTGTGAAATTCAGAACGTGTATAAAAAAGTGGTTTAGCTTTGGTCCTATGTTTCCAAATGTAAGAATTAATGACTTGCTTTGGAAGAGTGGTGATGCTTATTTATAAACAATATTTGAATGTTTTATGGGTGAAGATTGATTACCTAGATATTTTTCATCAGCCATTTCTTATGAATGTGTCCTTATTGTCATCAGCAGCTTTGTGGAAAAATATTGTATCAAGACCTTTCACTCTAGGCAAGACCACCTTAAATGCCTGTGAAATAGTCTGGGTACTGTATTTCAGTGAGGCTGCAGAACTGCAGTGTTTGTTGAATATAAATATCCAACTTCTCTGCTCAAATGGTCAGATTTAAAAAAACCAAACCACACAAACCAGCCAACCCCCTTCAAACACCTTCTACCAAAAAACCCAAACCCCAGAAGAACCTAACTTTGTTCTCATCAGCTTTTACATGACAGGGCAAAAGGAAGGGAAGGAGAAATAGGTGCAGAGAGGAAAGTCCTCTAGCCAAGGTTGAGCTTGAGAAGCCCTACCTTGAGTGCATGATCAAACAGTTTGTGACAATGGATATTTCTGAACATCTGAGACTGAGCAGCAGTACTTCCAGGCAGGGTATGGTCCTGCTAACTGGGAAAAGAAAATTGCACCATGTGAAGGCTGGTCTGGTAGCAAGCAATGTGTGTAACTTCACTTGCCAATATAATGGAAATTTAAATTCTAGTTCCAGAAGAGTACAAAAGAAGTCTGCAAATTTGTGAGCCCTCATGATGTGAAAGAATTTTTCCTTAATGGCACGTGCCATGCTTTATTCTCAAATTTTAACTTTTGTTCAAGGAAATGTCAAGCTGCCAACAGTTGTTGAGAGCACTGGCTTGGTAGCTTACAAACTTTGCTTTTTTTATACCTGTATTTTTAGATTGCTTGTGGGAAAGAAAAGATTAATCACTATGCAATCTTGAAATCTAGAGTTGGTTTAGACTTAAATATTTTGATATTGAAGTCAAATGGTTTAAACCATCTCCAACTAGTAGATTTGAATGATTTTCATACGCTTTTGTGCTTTTGTTGTATTTTTATTTAATGAAATGGGTAACATTTAACTTTGATCTCATTTTAAGATTCTAAGTCATTTACTGCATTGAGCTGATCGTTTAACTAGTGCAGTGATTAATCTCAGCCTGATACTAGAGTTTTTTTAAACTTGTTTTCATTGTTAATAGCTGTATTCTTTATGTTGGAAATGTGTTCTTTGTAGCTATTTTTGTTAGTAACTTCAACAACATAGTTAATTTTTCAGGTGACAGAGAACTGAAACTTCTTGTGGAATTTGTTGGATTTTAGCTAGTTAGCTTATACATTTGACCATCTTCTCAGTTGGTTTCTTCTTTTTGTATAGTCTATAAGTCTTGTTGGTCATAGTGAGCCAAGTTTGGCTGTCTGTATAAAACTGCTCCAACTTCGTAGAGGTAGCATGTATTTAACAGAGGGATTTCTGAGTATAGTTAATCCAATTTAGTTAACTCCTATTATTGATGGAAGGTTTTAATACAGCAGAAAGAAATACCTTCTATGACTTCTTGCTTGCTTGACTGAGTGCTGCTGAAGGCTTGAACTGGGTGTTTTGTGTGATGAAAAGAAATGTACCTTTAAACAGCCAACTGATTTGTACAAGTAAGATCAGCTCTTTCGGTTGCAAGAAACAGCCTTTCAACTGGGAGAGAAATCTTACTGCTACTGTTGCTGTTGGCTTTTGTTACAATTGTTTTTAATGTTCCTCGGCCAAACAGCTGCTGTTTCCTCCTCTATCCAGTAATCTCTTATAAAAGGGGAAAGAACTTTATTTTCTTTGAAATTTTATATTAAAGTCCCTTATGTCTGCTGATCATTTCATTCATCAAATACCTTTATTTAGTTGCATTTAAAAACAGTTGAAATACACTTCTCAGTTTTACTTTGACCATTGAGGTCAACTTGAATGGTATTTGGTCTGGCACCTCATACTGCATTTCAGAGTTGCTTGCTTTGATTTGCATTAAGCATGCTACTTATTTTAAAGACTACACTTTTTGTGTGTGAAGCACCTATAAATACTGCTTTTGATTAGCTGACATCTCAATTTTCTGACTGGTTCATGGAAGATTGAGATAAGATGCCACCTAGTTCATGATGAACTACGACTTGACAATTCAAAGTAATCTGCTGCCAGTTCAGGAGTCATGAGACATCTACTAATATGTATTTCTCTGCAATATATTTGATAGTTTGTTCACAGTTATGCAGGAAACAGTCTTGTTTGTTCCTGTGTGTTTCTCGTTCCTTCACCTCATTCTGTCAGAAAGCAGTTGCTCTTCTTCCTATCACTTACAGAAATGCATGCCCGCTTCTTTCCCCTTCTAAGTAGTGGTTTGTTTTTTTGTTTGTTTGTTTGTTTGTTTGTTTGTTAATAAATCTACATTACTTTTTCTCACTTGTTTCTCAGGAAAGATGCTCTTCACCATTTTTTTTTTTTTTTCTGTCCAGATACCTGATGCTCTGTCATATTTTCTTTTCATACACATTTCCTTCAAATTATATTTCCTTCTCTTTCATCTGCCTTTCAAGTACACTACTTCTCTTTTTAGGAAACTTACCTATATACTTCACTTACTCAGTGTCAAAACTCCCTATATTAAGATGCAAGGATCTGCAGAAATCTGAAGACAATGTGATGTGGAATACAGCAAAATTGTGGGTGACTCTTTACAAATTTTTCTTCAGAATTACAGAAACAAGAAACCTTCAGCTGGTTTCCCATAAATAGCATGTCATGAAGGAGAGGGATTGGCTGTCTTTTAGAGACTATTGCTTTAGTCTGCTGAGTGTTTTCAGAGTCAGGGTTGGTGCCCTGGAAGGTAAATGCTGAGAGGTGTGTTGCACGTTGTGTTTTGCCAGCTATCTTTCTGATATTTTCTGATGGAAGAACGGTGCCTTTGGTGTGTGAAGAAAAACAGGTAGAAGTTGGCAAAGCCAAATGCTGAAGTTCCAATGTTTTTTAATTTGGAGAACTTAAAAGCAGGATGTTGCTATTTTAAGTAGAATTTCAGTTCCTGTCTGTTCAAGTCTGTCAGTGTCTCTCAAGAACCAAAACCAAGGAGCTGATGTAAATGCAGCCTCACAAGGCAGAGATCTTAAATGCAGGAAATGTTCTTTGCTTCTCTAGAGCCTTTGAAATGTAGGATTAGTTTTGGCTTCCAGTTTCCTTAGATCCAAGAGCTTGGATCATTGGAAACCAGGGAAGGTCATGAGAAGATTTTATAAATGGTTGAGCCCAAGAACCTTTTTCTTAGATGAGGGAGAAGTAGAACTTCCTACTTAGCCTTGGAAAAAGTGGTCAGGGTAGAGAACATTCAGTGACAGCGTTATCTCTGCCCTATCTAATTCTCTTGGTTTTATGGTTTTAACCTGCACACTGTCTCCTGGATGCCATAGAGAGATTCTCTGCCAGCATCCGAGGAGGTTTTACTCGTCTCGAGAGTAGAACCTGTCTTATTGTTGCTGCCTTGTCCACACACTTTGTTATGTTCCAGACAGTACCAGTGATGGTAGCTGGGGGTGGATGGGAGGAGGAGGAGGTTGTCAGAAGAATAATTACTTATAAAACAATAGCGTTCATTGCCTCTGTTTATGTTTACTCGGGTTCCACAGAGTTCCATCCTGCTGCTTCCTCCCCTTTCTTGCCACATCCTCAATGCAGCAGTGGTCTTTTCTGTCTAAATGCTGACTATTGTTTGTGCTTTTGCTCCATACACAGCTCTGCTGAACATTTGCATTCAACCAGCACACAGTGGCTCAAATTCCCTATTGGAGCAATGTTGTCATCAGGTCACAAGCTGTTCTTCCTTGCAATGAAAGTCAGTGACAAGCTTTCAGATGTACTTGTTTGGCTTACATCAGTTTTTGCTTTCAGGATTGTTCTAATTTCTGTGTAGTATCTCCTTTTTTGGAGATTTACTCTAGTCATGAGCATTAAAGAAGATCTCTTGGAAGTGAGTGAGTGTTTCTTCAGGTGGAGGAAACTTCTTGAGTTCTTTAACCTGCTACCAGAGATGCCAGTTAGAAACCCTGTGTCTTCTACTCACAGCATAACCTCTGCTTTCTGAAAGGCTTTGCCTTGTTCCAAATCCAGATAATTTCTCCAAGAGAAAATGAAAATTAAAAATGTTAATGGAAGTGCCTCCTTGCCCAGGCCTAATTGATACATGGGATTTTGAAAAGCACAATGAAAGCAAACCAGGGAAGCTAATGGCTGTGATATGGGAACATTTTTGTTTGTAAGAGGAAAAAAAAGTATGTTAGTTTGTGAATTCCATTTATTGTGACATCCAGAAGAAATTACCTGCAGAAACTGATTTAAGCTGAGAAAACAGAGGCATTAAAGATACAATCTAAAACTTATTTCACCAGAATTGCATGCTGAATTCTAAAATTGAAATTGAAAGCTTTCTAATGCGTAGGGTCAACAAATGTTATCTGATATGATAGTTAAGTTAATTTGCCCAAGGGTTGTCTGAAACTTGTGAATATCTATATGCAGTAATTTCTGTTTCTAAAACATTTTTTTTCAGCACTATTGCTCTTACCACAGTTTGAAGGAGAATAAAAGAACCTGATGTAAAAAGACAAGTTGCTAAGGATTATGAGCAACAGTCTTATGAGACTTCATTATTAATCAAGAAAAAATATGATATTGGTGGGTGGTAAAGGTGTTATTTTAATCAAATGTGTCCTTCCTCCAAACACTCCTACCCTACCTTCCATTGTTGCTCACATAATTGAGCAAGTCAGGGTTTAACACCTTAGGTGGGTTTTGGCTGTTTTTCAATATGATCTAAAGGTTAGTGAAGATGGTTTAATGCTGGCATGTAATTCTTGTATTGGACGATAGTGGTGAAATGCAAATTACTTATGGTCTGAGCTCTTGTACTTAGAGCTATGAGCCCCAGCACACATGTAGCTTTTATAGCTCCTGTAATGCCTGACATTCTGTTGTATGTGGAAGCACAATAGTAAGTGTCTTTTCATTTGGCTTATAAATTATGAAACTGCTGAAGGAGTTCCACACTGGGCCTGACCTTCCTCTGAATGCAAAGTTTTGTGGATTGAAATGCTTGGGTTAATGTAAAAGAGGGTTAGAAGAAAAAAAGAAAAAAGCTGATTATTTCTCTTCTTCATCAAGCCCAGGTTTTCACTGTTGTACAACACATCTTTTTGTGACAGTGTATAATGCATCAGTTAAAACATGGCACTGGTTTGTAGTCTTAACATTTGACATGTCCAATCAGAAGAGCTGGTGCCTGGGTAAATAATTTACAACTGCTGTCTTAAAAATAATAGAATTCCATGAAACTGAGGGAAAATGACATAGCTTTAAAATTATTTTAAGACACCATGTTTGTCTGCAGCTGGCATTACATAGCGAAGAGCTGTAACACAGTCCAAGGATTTCAGCTGTATCAAGCTGTCACTGCCAGCAATCTCTTCCTGCAGAAATTGCCACTTCCAACAGCAAGAATACCACAACAGGATGTATCTGTGCACCGCTTTGCCGTGTAGTTACTTAATGTAAGCCCATCTTTATCAGTACTGCAAGAAAATGTGGCTAAGATGCAGAGGAGTATGTTATATTCTCTCCATCCTCCTCCTGTGCAAAAGGGTTGCTACTTTTGGCAAAGATGAGTGGTGATAGTAACAGCTTAGGCATTTATAGTGAAATCCTCCAAGCTCGTCTGAGACTATATTCATAATTACACTTGTACTTCTAGTCTGATTTTAATGAGACTAGGTGAACATTACTGTTCTAGAAGCTCTGAAGTTTTAAAAAAATAAATGCTATGCAGTGCACAATGTGAAGGTTGTGAACAAATTGTTGACCACAACCTCTTCTCATGTACCTGGGAGTTAAATGATGCTACATCATATCACTGAAAAGGTAGTTGTTCCTGGCTTTCCAATTTTCTTTTTTTTATTTGACCTTCTACCTCAGTGTGTATCCATAAGCAGCTACAAATATTGTCAAGGCAACTTTGGGACTAGAATCATGTGGCAATTTTACTGGACTAATACTTCTGAGTAATCTTAAACAGCAGTTATTTTCATGGCATCAGCTTTTCTATCCTGCTTCCTTTTTATGTTGATGCATTAATTCGGTAGCAATTCTCATGAATTTAGCCAAATGGTAATTTTATGTATAGTTCTAGCTATATTTAGCTGTAAGTAATCTTTCTTCTTCTTGTTCTGAAGAAGTAACTAATATCCTTCCTAGCTTCTCTGTTGTGTGAGAATGTGATTTAGAAACTGCAAGGGTAGCATTGCTAACAAGTTTTATGAATATATAGTTTGTCAAATGGGAATTATTTGTCTTTAGCATAAGTTAACAATCCTCTCTCCTTTCCTACGTATCTCAGCAATGGGTATAATCCTTTATACTTTTCAGAACTTTATGGATATTGGAGGAGGCAGGAACTCATATTAGGATGATGATGTTAAATGTTTCCCTCTGAATGTAATGTCTTCCATTTCTTCTGGATGGCTTCTTGTGTGTATCTGAAGGGAAGAACAATGTTAAGGCAAGTGAACCAACTCTCCAAGGTAATTTTGCCTGTAAGAGTCACTGTATTGCTTCAGTTAAAGGTTAACACAATGCGCATCGTCTATGAACTTGGTGGCAATGTGAATAAAAAGTAAGTTCGTTTGTGAACGCTGTATACTGGAAGCATCTGCTGTATTTGAGAGGCCCTCAGGTTGATAGACCTGGTGAATTACAGTATCTACTCTCTTCCAGTAGCAACAGTCTGATTCTAGCAGTTTGTTGTACAGGGCAGAAGGACCACTTTGCTCTGCACGAAAAGATGAATTAATTAGCGGAATACAAGTGCTTTCCAGATTGCCAGCCACACAAATGCCAAAGATTATCTGTGCAATCTCTCTCTTTCAAAAGGGTTAAGAAAACCTGGCCCAGTAAAATCTAACATGTACTGTTGGATCCACAGTGGTATATAAGGGAGCCTTTAGGAATACAAATGTAACTGCTGCCATTTAGAACTACCACGATCTTCTCTTTCTTTGCTTACTTGGTAGTTGCATGTGCATGAACATCTCTGATGATCAGATGTGCTTTGGCATTTTGTTTAAAAAGTTCGTATCAGAGATATGAGTGTGACATAATAAATTCCATGAGAGGCAACTACTTTGATAGGCCTAAGAAAAGTTGAACAAATTTATAACATTTATTAGACGTACCTGCCTGAAGTTGTTTACCACAGAATTGCTATGAGATGCATATTTTATACGGAAATGCCCCATATATATGCAGAAATACAAACACACTGACTTACTGTTGTTCTTTATTTGCCTAACTGTAAATGTGAGATTTTTGCAATGAATTGTGGTCATACCAAATGCCTTAGCTAGAATATAAAATATTCCTTGTCCTGCAGGTAAATTCCACTAGAATAACTTGGTGTTTATGTTTTTTTAAAAGCAGGAACCAAGCATACTGATCCCTCTTTGAAAAAAAAAGAAAACTAGCTCTCCTCTTTTCCTGGAGGACAGCTCGGGCATTGTGTCAGCTGGAGTGGCTTTGTTTGTGCTGCTGCCCAGAGAAGAGTCACATCAGGACAGCCCTAGGCCAAGTGTTCATTCTGTCCTCCAAATTAGGTTTTGGTTGGGGTCCTCTGCACAGCTCCTCTGGTTCTGTGCCTGCGTGTGTGCGTATGTGTGAATTGCATAGAACAGGTCTTCCTCTCAAATGCTTCCCATCTGTCCTAAGTGCTCCGTGGCTGCCTACTGTGTTTCCAGCGAGTGTGCAGACCGGGTGAACAGCATTTGTGGCCTATGGGAGGGGACTGAGACTATAACATAACAAGGTCCATGTTCAGTGTGACTTAGGTGGCCCCTTCTGTGACTGCTCTGCTCTCTGACGGAGTGATTCAGTGAAGGTACTATTCTAGGACTATGACCTTTAGCTCCCCCCCGTTGTTTTCAAAGGGGAAATAGAAAAATATAATGTAAACTGAAAGCTGTTGTCTTAGCAGAGAAGTTGCTGTTTATTATATAGCATGGATTTAACCTCTTGAATATTGAAGAGTAAAGATTTTCCTTCTGATACTGTTTTTTCCTCCCCCTCAAGCTTTTATTTTCCATGAATCTGAATCCTTGCAAATACTTTTAGCAGAGTATTATTCCTGATAATAAGTGTTGCAAAAGAAAAAAGTTAAAAAATGAACAAAATTTGGAATTTATTTTTCATGAAAATACAGTTCTTTGATAATTGCTTGCAATCAAGCAGATACAAAATGTTTAAGTTAATATTTTCTGCCACAGATGTGCTACAAATCTAAGAGCTCAGGACGATGATGACTGTTGCTGCTGCTGCTGCTGCTGTTGTTTTTATTATTATTATTAATTTTTCTGTGTATTTCAGAGGTTGCATGTTGCAATGGGCATTTCTGTTTTGGTAGAGTGATGCCTCAAAAGGCTATTCAGTGGCACCTTCATCTAGAATTGTAAAATGTATAATGACATTGAGAGAGCTGAGTCTTTAGAAACTACAGATTATTTTGTTCTCTGGTAGAAGAACCCCATCTGAACTTTTTTTCCTTCCCAGATGCTAACAAGCATTTAGTTATAATAATCATAGGGAAGTTATAGCATGATGCCTGCAACAGCTGTGATAGTATCGGGTAGGAAGGTCTTTTGGAGTCCCAGATGGGAGTTCAGTGGTTACACCACTTCATTCCCCTTTCATCAGCACTGTGCCACCTGCAGTAAATCCTGCCAGACCTTATATGAATCTGTCTTCCTCCTCTTCCCTCAAACATCTTTGTACCACAGCATCCCACATGTGACTGGTCTGTCAGCTGCTCAGTGTTCCTAGAGTCCAGAAAACATCAGCCTTGTAGGTCATACTTGGTCTTCAGGCCTTCTGGTCCTCCAGGACTAGGTTAGGAAATCAGCACTACTGATTGTAATGTAGTTTTGAGTTTTTGTTTTTGTTTTCTTTTTAATTTGAGTTCAGAATATGTCATGCTTTGTTATTTGGTGTAATAAAAAGTACTGATTTTTTCCCTCCTAGTGGCTCCTAATGTTTTACTGAGTTTTATTGCAGCCTGTTGTATAGCAAAAATATTGATTTTTTTTTTTTTTTAAGTGTGCCCATAAGCACTAAAAGTGTACTATGTTCACCAGTTTGTACCTAGGTACCTAGGTCTCTCTAACAGAACAGCACATTTGAAGTAAGACATTGTTTAGCAAGTTTTGAGCAGATGGAATTTGATGGCCAGAATGTTAACCCGTTATAAAATGTACTTATAATGAAAATGTTGATAAACTATTGTTTGCTACCAAATGAATCTTTGTCACTGTTTTATAAGAGAAATGTGGTGTAACAGAAAGGCAACACATTTCAACTTCTTGATTAATAGGTTTTGATAATTGATCAATTTACTGTAGGTGGTAGAAAACATGAAGCCTACTGTGGTCGCTGAGACCTTCTGGTAGAGGCTTATGTGTGACATAAGAGTAGGATTATTGTGTGATGCATGTTCATGCTGTTAGTCTTTGTTACTTTTGAACAGTTATCTTTATGCAAAAGAGAAAAGCTCTGTTACACTCTCTTCTGAGGAAATATAAACTGAACTTTAAAGATTTAGTGTAGAATATTTGCAGGTAGTTTGTCTAGTTTCAGTTCTGAGTTTTTGGGTAAGCCAATGCAACATGTGTGTTTATCATTCACACAAAGCTGAGTGACTAACAAAAGTGAAAACATAAAACTTATCGTAGAGAAGCTCTTAACTCTTTCACTGCTGTGTTTAACTGTATACACTAGTTTTAAGGTCTGCATTTGGGTGTGAAACCATACTGCTGCAGAAGGTGGTGTTGCCATATGGATGCTCTTACTTGGGTAGAATAGCACTAAAGACATTAATAACATTTCCATTGTGCCTACACACTTCAGATGTCACCAGAAGCTGATTTAATAACATAGTTTTTGTTGCACAGTAGCAAATCTCTGTTTCTTTTCTTGATTAATTTCTTGCTTGGAAAGACACTGTACAGTAATTTAAAATAGCATAAACTGAGACACTTTTGTCTTCAAATATTGGTGGCATTATTAAACAAATACTTATTCTGACTAGGTCAGTTTTAAGAGGTCAGATTTTACTTGTAATTTAAAATGTGGCAAGGAAACAAACTAATCAATAGGAAACATGTTTGCAATTATCAACAAAATGTGTATATGTAAGACGAATTTGGGGAACGAAAGGTGGGAATAATTAAACTTTTAATCAACATTTTTTTTTCCAGATATGCTTATTTTAAGTGTAGCTGAGAGGTTACATTTCAATTCCTGGTTTGTAGCATTTAACACTTCAAATTTTGTATTTTAAACCCAAACCACTAAGCAATAAATTAAAAAATCATTGTCCCTGACATTGCAGTAATGAGTTGTACTGTGCCAGTATCCAGCAGGGTTGGTAATAACTAGCTTTGATGCTGTTTCATGAGTTTTTATGTCACAATTTCGATTGATGGTAATATAAGGCTAGGAATAGCTGATTGTGTTGGCATGGGAATGAATGTTCCCCTTTTAGATCAAAATAACTTGAATAGCTTTTGATATTGGATTTCATTCCTAATGTGAAAAATGCCTTCTTCCAACAGAGAGAGTCTAATAGATAGAGTTTGCAAGCTGGGGCAGGTTTGACTTTCAGGCATCATGGGGTACAATATTTCAAAGAAAAATGCACCAAAAAGAGAAGTCAGATCTGTCTGCCTGAATTTTGTCATTTTATTTTGCTTTTGGCTTTAAAGGGATTCAGGGTTTGGCTGTTAATTTAACAAGCTGTTTACCTTGGCAGAGCTGGGCCTAAGACCAGCCTTTGTTGGTTAACAAATAAAATTAGTTTGAGCTCACTGTCCATGGAGTGTTTTCTCACATCATGAATCATTGTGTAAGCTGTGACACTGTTTTAGTCCAGTTCCTGGGGAGAAATCTTGCACAGTACTTCAGGAATGAGGTATGTTGTACTTGCAGATGTGGAGCAAAGCTCAGATCTGCTTTTTTCTTAGCATATCTGGATCAGTGTTGTCTCCAGTATCAATCCAGCTTCCATGAAGACAAAATTTCACCTCAAAAGAAACAAAAAAGATTGTTTGACTGGCAGAATGAAATTTTCAAAAAACAGTTTAAGAATATGGCGTGGTTTAGCATGCTTTAGAAAATGAGCTTGATTTAAAAACTGCAACTGCATGGACCTATAAATTATAAAACACTTTTAGGCTGTCGTACGCTCTGCAGTCTTCAGTAGTGTGATAAATGAGAATTTTGAGTGATCTCAGAAGTACCTTCCTGACAGTTTGTCACAACCTGCACATTTGTTAGGTGTGCTCTTAGTCCTCTTTCCAAACTGTCCTCTTCGTTTTCTTTGAAGAGTTTATAAACATCTTGATTGTGTGGTCCCTTTTTGGTGACTCGTGTCTGATAGCTTACACGCACTTATGTTACAGTAATCAAATTCTCTGAGACGAGACAGCTTTTAAAAATATTTATATGTGTTTTTTAGTAAGTAGAAGCTTTTATTGACAGAGAAGAGCCTGCACGGTAAAGGGTTTTTTTTTGCTTGTTTAATTAAACTTCCAGTAAAACAAAAGTAGTTGAACAGCTGCAGCTGTCTGTATACGAATTAGCGCAAGGCAGACAAACTGCAGGAAGATAACTCCAGTGCTGCCAGCTTACCGAAGCAGCTGTAGAGTCAAATCAACAGCCCTGTCCTACCTTTTGGTTTCTCCTCATAAGAAAGAGAACATCCTTAATAAGAAAATGAAACTGTCAAGAATCCTTTCAGTTTTACAGCCGCAGCACCAGGTACTAGAACTCTTTTAAAACATGGGACTTAGAGAGTGGGAGAGTTGTTTGCTTTCCTTCATTATGTCTTGCTGCAGTCTGAATGTGGAGGAGTGCTTGAAGATTCACTAGTTGGAGCCAGCCCGAATCTCTGCTCCATCTTCACCTCCCCCTTACAGCTCTCTAACCACCTCCTGGTTGCTTAGGGGCAACTCAGAGCAAAGCAGTGTGTAATTGCATCCACAGCAAAATGAGAATAGAATTTAAAAGCTTCCTAAGTAGGGAGGAGAAATGACTTGGCACATACAAAAAACATTGTGTAAGCTGTGAGTCCTGACAGCAAGTGCATCCTAGTAGGCTGCTTAAAAATGAAGGATGCTAAAATGCTAAAAATGAAGGCCATGCTCTCAAAAGGTCTTTCCTGGGGCTCAGTCAAATCGGAAATACCCTGCTAAATAGTCTGAATTTTGCCTTTTTTGAGCCCAAGTGCTGTTGTGCTGGAGATAAAAATTTTCATTGGTGCAAGACTTAAAGTAGTGTGTGTACCTTGATGCCACTGCCTGAATCCGTTAGTCTTTGGAGAGCTATTGTGTAAATACAACTTTTGAACCAACTTTACTCGTTGCTCTGGGGTAAAGTATACATATGTGGATAATATTGATGCTATTTTTAGGGACTTCAGTTGATATTTTAGAAACAGATTTTATTTATTTATTTATTTATTATCTCTTAAGTGAAATGGATAGTGCAAGTTCAACAGATTCTCTAGCTTGTGTAGCAGTTGGTACAGAAGGGGTCCAGAAATGCCATCAGAAGTGGTGTGGGGTGGCACAGTAATTATGGTGGTATGCTGCAGGGCAACTAGATGAGTTTAAAATTTGTTTAGATGGAGCTCAAAGGTTTGGGCTTTCCAGATCTTCTGCAAGCCCCTGAGGCTTCAAGAGCCCAAACCCCCAACTTCCCTGACTGAACAGCAGGCAGAATCTGTGCCTCTTGGCGTGGGATTGGAGACTCCCAGAATGGCAAGTCTGGAAGCCTGAAGTTTGTAACTTCTGACATCAGTTGGAAAGCTCCTGCTCTACCTCAAGATCTGCAATCACAGAACAGATTCAGTGCTCTTGTAGGTGGTAAGGGTCTGGGTGCTCCATCCAGTGAAGTGCCCAAGCTGGCTAAACCTGAGCCATGCAGGAGTGCCAGGAGAAAGTGGCAAGTGATAACAGTAGGGAAATTCCCTGCTGCGGGGGTTGGAGACTCCCATCTGCTGACTGACCTGTCATCTAGGGAGGCTTGTTGCTTGCCAGGGGCTTGGATATGGAATGTTGTGAAAAGACTGCCAAGGCTTGTCTGGCACTCAGACTACTACCTGCTGCTGCCTTTCCATGTAGGGTTCCATGATGTTGCCAGGAGTGATCTGGAAAGTATCAGTTCTTACTATATGGCTCTAGGGTCACGGTCAAGGGCATTGGAGCCTGGGTGGTTTTCTCTTTGATCCTTTTGGTGAGAGGGAAGTGGACAGATACTACGGGTAACAATTGCTTGCATAACTGGTGTTAGCAGCAGAGTTTTAATTTTAGGATCATGGAACCCTCTTTGAGGATTGCTTTGGAAAGATGGGATCCACCTGAATAAATGGGGCAAAAGCGTCTTTTCTAACAGGCTGGCCAGCCAAGTGAGGAGAGCTTTAAAACAGTAATGATGAGGGAGGGAGAGGATGACCAACAATCTTGTGAGGAAGTGGTGGACCAGGTTGGCAAACAAAATGCGTGGGGTGATGCAAACAGTAGGTACCTTGTAATCAACAAAACAGGACTGAAGGGCGCTCCTTGCCGAGCATATCCATATGAACAAGGAAATGCCTTTCAGACTTATAGGGAAAACTCTTGTACTTTTTATGGGAAATCAGCATGGCTGGTTGCCTCTCTGAAATGTCTGTGTTCTCATGAACACAGAGTGGGGTGCAAAGAAGAGAAATTACATGTCTGCATGCAGTTGCAGAGTTATGATTTCATTGGGATCATGAAGATATGATGGGATGGCTGACATGACTGGAGTGGTGCAATAGATGTACACAGGTTCTTTGGGAAAACAGGGTAAGAAGGCAAGGAAGAGGAGTTACTCTACATGCAGCAGAGCAGCTGAAAAGCATGGAGCTGTGCTGTGGGACAGATGATGAACCACCTGAGAGTTTGTGGGTTGGGTTAGAGGGCAGACCAATGTGGATGATGTGGTGATGGGTGTCTCTACAAACCATCTAACCAGGAAGAAGTAGTTGATGGGGCCTTCTTCAGACAGCTGGAATAAGGCTCACATTGGCAGGACCTGGCCTTGGTGGGTAGTTTCAACCACCCTGATATCTAGGAGGGGGATAAGGTAGTTTGCTTATGCCCTGGGTATGAGCAATTCAGGAGGTTTCTGGAATGTGTTTGCTGCATCTCATACTTGCAGAAGACGAAGAACTGTTTTGGGAGCTGAAGGCTTATGGCAGTCTTGGTTGCATTGACCATGAGATGGTAAAGTTCCGGATCCAGGGGAGGGTGGAAGTGGGGGTGTGAAGCAGAAAGCAGGATTCCAACCTTGGACTTGAAGAAGGAAGACTTTGGCCTGTTCAGGGATCTGCTTGGAAGAATCCCACTGGAGACAGTTGTGGATAAATGAGGGATCCAGGTGAGCTGGGTGGTTTTCAGGGTTCACCTCCTCCAAGCTCAATAATGGTCCATCCTGACAAGCAGGAAAACGAGCAGAGGTGTAGGATGCCTTCGTGAATGAACAAGGAGCTCCTGACAAAAATCAAACATAAAAAGGAGTACAGGAGGTGAAAGTGGGGAGAAATGACCTGGGACGAAGGTAGAGAGAATGTCTGGGTGTGCAGGGATGGGGTTAGGAAAGCCAAAGTCTGCCTGGAGTTGAATGTGGTAAGGGATGTTGTTGTGGGTTAACCTCCGTGGGCAAGTCAGTCCCACACAGCTGCTTGCTCACTCCCCTACAGTGGGATAGGGAAGTGAATTGAAAGGATGAAAGTGAGAAAACTCATAGGTTGAGATAAAGGTAATTTAATAGGTAAAGCAAATGCTGCGTGTGCAAGCAAAGCAAAATAAGGAATTCAATCGGTACTGTCCATCGGTGGGCAGATGTTTAGCCATCTTCTGGAAAGCAGGGCTTCATCAAACGTAATGGTGACTTGGGAAGACAAATGCCATAACTCCAAATGTACCACCTTCCTCCTTCTTCTTCCCAGCTTTTATTAGTGAGCAAAACATCATATTGTATGGAATATTCCTTTGGTCAGTTGGGGTCAACTGTCCTGCCTGTGTGTCCTCCCAGCTTATTGTGCCACTCGGGACAGCATGAGAAACAGAAAAGGCCTTGAGGCTCTGTGTCCTGGTTTGAGGACCCTTTAGCAATAGCTAAAACATCCCTGTGTTACCAACAATGTTTTGGTCACAAACCCAAAACACAGCAGTGTGTGGGCTCCTATAAATAAAATTAACTCTATCCCAGACAAAGCCAGCAGAGATGTGAAAAACAACAAGAAAGGCTTCTATGGGCACATGAGCAACAAGAGGAAGACTAGGAAAAGTGGGCCTGTTGCTGAATGGGAGTGAGGACCTTGTCACAGAAGTACTTAATGTCTTACCTCTGTCTTTAATAGGACTACTGGCCTTCAGAAATCCCAGGCCCCTGAAACCAGTGGGAAAGTCCAGGGCAAGGCAAACCTACCCTCAGTGGAGGAGAATCAGGTTAGAGAATGTTTAAAGAAACTGGACACCTGCAAAGCCATGACCCTGGTGGGGTATGTGCTGAGGGTGCTAACTGGTACTGGGAGGCCACTCTTTTTAGTCCTTGAGAGACTAACAAGAGGTTAGTCTGGGAGAGGTTCCTTAAGACTGGAAGAAAGCAAATGTAACTCCTGTCTTCAAGAAGGGTAAGAAGCCTCCCTTTTGCTGAGAACAACAAGTTGGTCAGCATCATGTTGACCCCTTGGAAGGTGATGGAGCAAATAATTCTGGAAGCCATTTCCAAACATATGAAGGACAAGAAGCTGTTTGGGAGTAGTCAGCATGGATTTATGAAGAGGAAATCATGTCTGACCAATCTGTTAGCCTTCTATGATAAGATCACTGACTTGATGGATGATGGAAGGGCAGTGGCTGTTGTTTACATTGACTTCTGTGAAGCTTCTGACATTGTCTGCAGTATCATCCTCATTGGCAAACCGATGAAGTGCAGACTAGGTAAATGAATAGTGAGGTGGACCAAAAACTGGCTGAAGTGCCAGGCTCAAAGGGTTGTGATGAATGGGGTGAGGTCCAGTTGAAGGTTGGTCCCTGGCAATGTGCTGCAGGGGTGGATAGTGAGGCCAGTGCTGCTCAGTATCTTCACTAATGACCTGGAAGGGCAGAGTGCACTCTCAGCAAGTTTGCAGACGCAGCAAGCCTGGGAAGAGTGTTTGAGTCACCAGAGGGTCGTGCTGCCATTCAGAGGGGCCTCAACAGGCTGGAGAAATGGGCTGAAGTATCCTCATGAACAAAGGAAAATGCCAAGTCCTGTCCCTGGAGAGGAATAACCCCAGGCTGAGTGGCTGGAAAGCAGGTTTGGTAAGAAGGACTCCAGGGATCCTGGTAGGCACCAAGTAGACCACAAGGCAGCAACGTGTGCTTGTGGCAAAGGCGTTTCCTTGCTTCCTGGGTGGTGTTAGGCGGAGGACTGGCAAAAGGCAGGTGGAGAGAAGTGATCCTTCTCCTCTTCTCCTTTCTGGTGAGGCACATCTGGAGTGTGGTGTCTGGTTCTGGGTTCTCCCATACAAGAGAGGGATGGAGATACTGGAGCGAGTCTGGTGAAGGGTCATGAAGATGATTGAGGGACTGGAGCATCTGAGAAGAGTCTGAGAGAGATGGGACTGTTTAGCCTGTGGAAGAGAAGGCCCAGTGTGAAGTTATCAAGATGTCTGAATATGTAATGTGGTGGGGTAAGGAAAATGGAGCCTGTATCCTTTTGGCAGTAGACAGTGAAAGGACAAGAGGCAATGGGCATAAATTGAAATACAGAAAAATCCCTTTAAACATAATAAAACCCTTTTAACTTTAAGGGTGACTGAGAACTGGGATTTCCATCCTTAGAGATATTCAAAACCTGGCTGCACAAGGCCCTGAGTAACCTGTGCTTTAGCTGTCTCTACTTTGAATAAGGGGGTTTGGACTAGGTGGTCTACAGGTGTGCCTTCCAACCTCAAATGTTGTGTGATTTGAGTAGTGGTTAATGGGTTGTACTCTACTTGCAAGCTGATAATAAATGGAGTACCACCAGGGGCTGTCCTGGCACCTGTTCCTTTTAACATCTTTGTCAGTTACTGGAGAAGGCAGTGGAGTGTGCTCCCCTCAAGTCTGTGTTTGATACAAAATTGGTGGAACAGTTGACATGCTAAAGAGTGGAGGGACCTAAGGCTAGAGGAACTCTGATTGTCTAGCTTGGAGAAAATGGGAGGTCCTAATAGCAGCCGTACAATACCTACAGGGAAGTTATCAAGAAGGTGGAGTCAGGCTCTTCACAGCAGTGCATGGTGGGACAAGAAGACCAATGGATGTAGACTTAAAAAGGAAAGATTCCAATGGACTGTAGAGAGAAAACTTTTCTCCTGGTCAAGCAGTGGAGCAGGTTGTCTTGCATGCCCTACCTCTGACCTTGGAGGTTTTCAAGACCCACGTAGACAACGCCCTGAGCCTGAATGACCCTGACTTTTCAGTTCAGTTTCAGTGACAAATTTTTCAAGTTCTGTTTACATGTCAGCTCGTAATGTGTGGTGTCACTCTTTCTCTTTTGCTGTTCATTGTGTAGTTTAGCAGAACTCTTGTGAACTGGTTTCATAATGTTTTGGGGCTTCACGGAAGAAGCAATAGGTGAATATTATCAACAGTAGCCTTGTGCCTGGGTTGTATCTGAAAGTCAGAACATTCTTTTAGTGATGACTTGCAGGCTATGGGGGAGGGAGGGAGATGTTCAACATTGTGTCAGTGTGACATTTTGGGGGTGGAAAGGAATAACTGCTTTCCTGTTAACTTAATTCAGTTTCGTCCTTGGGGCTTCTGTTGTTTAGGCAGAACCTATTTACTGTCTGTGGTGTAATGGTTAGCTTTGCTTTGTGAGCTGTATTGCCTGTTTGCTGCCTGCACCTTGCAGGGTTTACACAGCACAGTCATTTGTGCGGAAAGCAGTTGCCTATTACTATTTATCATTTTGCTGTTTCAATGGTTGAAGTGCTAAATGTTTGGTGGAACATCCTGGGGCATGGTTTCCCGCTGAAGAAAACAGGAGTAAGGCTTTACAAATATGGCTATCCCTGACCTTGCCAGTTGGGGTCCTCCTAGTAGATATTTGATGAGCCACTAAATATAACTGTGGCTTCCACACTTGAATACCCCAGGTCTGTTATTTTTGATTCTCCAAAGGAATTTCTCTGTCCTCATGACTTCCCTAATTCTCTTCAGGGACTTTGTTGTGTGTGTGGATTCAAGGGATGGGGAGTCGTCCCAGGAAAAGACCAAGATACACCATATAGTGGTAACAAGCTTATAACACACCTCTGTCTGATAACAGACATTCAGAGCACTAGGAGCATTTCATCTTCAGATCCCCTGATGCATAATCTCAAGTCAAAGTAAATTTTTCTCCCTTTGGTGAAACCCTGCAAGAGCATGTTCATGCAGCAAAGTTTTTCATTTCTGTATAAACAACACTGAAACTCAGCATGATGCAAAAAATTGTTAAATACTCTGTAGGTTGATAGTGATGTATTTAGCAAATAAGTGCAGTGGCTTGGGATGCTTATGAATTTGAGAACCTTTCCAGAAACAAAATGCTTTAGAAATCCCATGAACAAAAGCTAAAATGTTGTCCAAGAAATAAAAATAAACTTTGTAATGCTGCCAGAGTAGATACTGCTGAAGCATCATAAATTAATTTCCTTTAAACAGTAAAGAAAAATGCATGCCATTTGTTGCCTGAACCATGATGGACATTCGTGGTTTTGCTTTGTTTTGTTTTGTTTTTTTCCTTTAGCCTCTCTGTAGCAGTTACCCACAAAATGTTAGCATCACATATTGCCTATTTTATGCGTTCTCTTGGTTAAACTGAATATATTACTTTCACTGAGAATATATCATTACATTGGTGTTTTCTTATTCCTTTCAAAGGCATGGAAACTTCAATGTCAATAATTATGCATATCTGTTTCTCTTTTAGTGGAGGCGATAGTGGAGTTTGACTACAAAGCTCAACATGATGATGAGCTGACAATCACTGTAGGTGACATAATCACCAATATCAAGAAAGATGATGGAGGCTGGTGGGAAGGACAGCTCAAAGGCAGAAGAGGTTTGTTCCCTGACAACTTTGTAAGAGTGAGTACAAAGTGGAACTGTTCTTGTGTTGTCTGTATACGTTTTGTGTACTATGCTGTTCATGCTAAATATCAGCCTTTATATAATAATATTTCTCATATCCAAAACCATAATATATTGTAATACAATGTTCTATTGAGGCTATGTTACAAAGAAAAGATTACTTTCTTTGCAAAGACAATGTAGTTTTGATATCCTGGAAATAAAAGCTACCCCTACATTTCTCTGCTGTTCAGTGATTATGTTTGACTATGTGGTCTGGGAACAAAGTGATTATTCTAGAACAACTTATACGTCATGACATTTGCAATATTTTCTCTTCTCTGTAACTGCTACTTCTTCTCCAGAGTGCTTATAGAAGGTTAAGAATAATTAAAGTGGAGTTTTCCAACTATAAAAACTTTTTAAAAAAATCATTATTTTGTATTTCATGTAATGTATCAAATAACTTGTGGTAATACTGGTTTTAGGAAAGCAATTCAAAGTTTTAGAAATAAGTATCTTTTTTTACTGGGCATCTGTGTGTGTGCACGTATGTCCGCACATATGAGACTAGCTCTGGGCCTACTTGATTTGTCACTGCAGACCTAGGTTGTTAGTTTCTATAAAACTCCATAAACTTGGCTCTCCATGGTGGAAAAGAGAGCAAGAACTACAATAAATTACATAAATAGGTTTTATGTTAATCTGTTACTACAGCTTCAGAGGGTTTTTGGGACTTTCCCCTTTCCAAGGGTATAAGTATCTTTATTTTTTTTCTTCTTCTAATTGTGTGAGCCTGTTGTGTGTTTAGACATATGCACATAGTGAAGTTATTTCATTTTGCTTCAATAGCACTGCATATGTCGAGGTAATTTGGGGAAGTGGTTCGGTGGCAAACTTATCGAGCCCGTAGTGGGGCTCACATGGGAACCTGAGGTGTTCCTGTGGGGACAAACATACTCACATCCTAACCCTTGTTCTTGTCATTGCCAAGAAGAAAGAATAGCTCTATGTCTGTCAGGTGGCAATGATTAGGAGGGAGTAACAGCCTCAACAAGATAAAAGGAAGTGAAGGAGGAAAATGGATACTCTGTTTTTTGTTAACCTCTGAAAATCCACACCTTGGGGTAGGGGGAAAAAACTATTTTGGGACTCGTTGTGTATTGATAATATTTTTCTGCTTGAACTCTGATGAACTGTGAAGTTCTGTGGGACAAAAGCAGACTTCCTCTAAGCTTTCTCCTGGCTGATATTTGAAATCTGCTGCTGATTTTAGGAGGAGTTGGATTCAGTGTCCTCAATAAATGAGACCTATGAATTTCTGTTACAAAGAATATCATAATCTAAGTATGAAGGTTTGCAAGTTCTCCACCTTAGTACCTAATTTTTAAGGCCTCCTCTTTCCAAAATGGATTTGGGCTCTGGCATCCCGTCACATAATTGAAAAATAAATAGCTTTTTCTCAATACAAAGTTCTAAAACAACAATAAATGTTTTGGATTTTTTGTTCTTGTAAAATATCACTACCTGATCTTTGCTCCTGTGCCCCCCTGCCCCTTTTTTTGGTTTGTTTTGTTTTTTTTTTGTTTTTTTTTTTTAAATCAGCATCCAGGGCTGTTTTCTAAAGAACTAAAAACCTCATTAAATTCTTTCTCATTCTCAACTTGAATACAAAGTCGAATATGTTTTTCATAGTTGACTATTCCTTTTCTAAATTAGGTAATGTGGAGTGGAAGGTACAAACTTCCTAAAAGTATAGTTCGTATGTGAATATCTCGAGTGAAAACCTTTATTTCTCTTCAGTTTTTCTTGTGTAAATCTCCTTGTATCTGGAGTGCTATAGTCAAACATGACAGCAGTCCCATTAGAAAGCTTGTTGAGCTTAATCATTCTGTCCACTAAGAATATCAGTAATTGTAAACTTTCTCTTTGAGTTATGGAAAATTTTTTTAGAAGTGCGTGCAGAGTCAAGCTCACCAGCAATCAATTCATGCCCCATTGCTATTCGATTGTGTCAGCAAGGTGATTGAGAGGCAGGCAAAAAGGGATGCTACCGATGAGTGGTGGAGCTGAATGCAACTCCAAATTCCCGCTGTTTATCACAGTTGGTTGTAAGAGTAGTTACTTGCGAAAGTTATTCAGAGCTAGAAATCGCTAATGAACTTCTTGAGGTACTTTGCATTCTGCCTTCTAGTGGAGGGAATAATTTCTTATGAAAAAAGCTTTTCCTTCCTGTGATTGGATTTTCTTTTTGAATAAATTCATGATGACATTTCAAAGAAATTGCTGGGTTTTGCAAAAATTAAATGTTTGGGCTGAACGGAAACCACTGAATTAACACAGTATAGAGGCCTGAGTGATCTTGGTTAGCATGTGTGCATAGATTCTGGAAGTGCAGTTTGAAGAGAAAAGAGTTTGGAAGAAAAGATTTACCAATCAGAAATGGAAAAGTTAGGGAAATGAAAATATATTGGAATGTTTGTGAAAATACATTAATACAAAGTTGTAACTTAAGAAAAAAAAATTTTTCAAGGGAGTACTAGGTTGTGATGTGGAAAAGACTTTTGAAGTTGCCTGTAGCAAAAGTGGTTTTAAATTTCACAGAATAAATGCAAATTAGAAGACTATTGAAGAGGAGTTATCTGAAGACAGATGTGAGAAAGAAAGAGGAAAGGGGAGGTAGCGATGATATGTATGCAGTATGTGTGCAGTTATTTTTTCAGGGGACTTTCACTGTGAAGTTGTGTCAGAGAAACTTCCTGTTCTCGAATCTGCAAAACAACTGCTCTGTGTTTTATGTATTTTTATACATACAGACACAAAACCCCACAGATTCATACCCTTCTTATGCTCTGCAATTCAATATGCAAGGTGTAACAGAAAAGGTATTTGAAATGTCTTTTTGTCTTTTTCACTGCCTATTAGTCTGCAGCTATGGTCACTTGGAAGATTTTGTGGGAGAAGTTTGTCTAAATATAAGAAAATTCTTTGGTCCTTCTTTAAGATCTAATTTACTTTTGTAAACCTTTGTAGATATCTACTTTTTTAGAGGTAGCGATGCTGAATTTATTGTAAGAAATGTGTATCTGGTTGTCATCTTTTCTGTTTTCTTTTAATTTTTCAGGTAGAGAAATAGAAGTATGAGTGGAGAATTCCTGGTTGTCTCTTTTACTCATCAGTTACACAGTTGAAAAAGAGGAGGTAGCAGGTGTGATTGGAGTTTGGTTCATTTGCATGGTATAAAGTTGGTCTTCAATATCTTTCTAGCTTGAAAACTTCAACTTGAAATCTGAAATCCTTACTTTTATAACCAGAAAATACAGTAAATGTGGGTGATGTGTAGTATATTAGTTTTTTTTTTTTTTTAAAAAAAGTGCTATTAGGGGACAGACAGGAGGCTTTTGTTTATTTTTTTCCTGGTCTTATTTTAAGAAATTCCTTGTCTAACCATGCTCTGCAGTGTAAAACTGTGTTTTTAAGTGTGACAGCATTTGAGACAGTTAGATTTTGCTGATAGGAGATGAAGATGTAGAAAGCAGGAAACTGTGGTGCAGAGCCATCCTTGCCGGTTTTAATTTACAAACCCAATTCTATGTGGGATTGGGTGGCGTTATACTGGTAAACTGAAAGTGCTGCATGTACCAACCTTCAGGCTTGTCTGTACTCCAGAGAACTTGCCAATATTGCTAGCAGGACTGGGGTGGAAAATTTGTTTTAAAATTAGCAAGAAGTGTGGGGGTAGTTATTTTTGAAATTGTGATGTATAGCTTGGGTTTTAGAAACAATGAAACAGAACAGGGGCTTTGTGTAACTACTGCAGCCTCAGGTCAGAACAGCAACCTGGATTTCTTGTTGTACAAGCAGAATACAATCTTTAAATAGTGCAAATTAGCTGTAGAATGTCAGGGATGTTCATGCTGAATCATAGGTACATGGTGGAGATCCTTATCTGTTGTTTGTCATTTAATTTTCTTCTCTATATGTTTTATTTGTTTTTTTTTTTTTTTTTTTTTTTTTNGGTTGCAGGGGGTTGTGAGTGCACAGGTGATTCCTTGCTGAGACTGTTGTGCTTGTTACACACCCCATACACCCTTATCCATCCCTATCAGTGCTTTCTTAAAACCTTTCATAAGACTCTGCCTGTGTACGTGCAGGGACCCTTTACAGTTGTAGCTTGGCTCCTGGAAGGGAAAAGAGAATATTCCCTGTGTCCCAGAACAGTTTGGTTCTTGCAGTGCTTTCTTCTTCCCAACCCCTCCGGCTGCTGCTTGGTATCTGTCAGGTTGGAGAACTGACCAACTCCTGTTGTCCTTCCCTCCTGCTTTGCCACCACAGTCTCTGATATGACTGTGCCTGCCTTTTCTTGTAGGTTCTTATTGCCTTCACTGCTCTCCTAAATACTCTGAATACTATTAATTGACTAAGTTGCCACTTCTGAAAGTTGTGGCATCTGCCAAGGCACTGAGGTTATATGCAGACTAGGGAAAGCAGTGTACTGTCTGTACCTGAAAAGATAACTTGCTTTATGGGTCAGTGAATTATTATAGGGTTTTTTTTACATACTTGGCAGGAATTTGCAATTCAATTACTGAGCTTTTTCTGTTGGAAACCTTACCAGAGTATTGTCTATGTATTTTTTCCTAGGAAATGTTTTAGATTGTGGCATCCTGACTGTTATGTTGTCTTGGGAATGAGACCCAGGAGTATTAGTTTCTTATTCCAAGTTCTGGGTATGACCGTTAAACTTGTTATCCTTATGGTGAAATACAAGAGAATATAACTGGTGAAAGAAACTTTCAGATAGGTTCCATCATGTGAAAATGTTGTCTCTTTGAGCTTTTTTTTTTTGTCAACAGCAAGGAAGATTTTGTGGAGAGAAGCATAGCATCACTATGTGTTGTTATTTATTATTGCTGCTGTTATTAGTCTTACAATGGTGAAAGCAAAACTAGTAAAAGGAAGTCTTTTTCCCTCTCCCAGCCCATCTCCCCCACAAAGACACAGGTCCACCAGGATGGCAAATAGTCTCTGGCTTCTTCACTCTTCAAAGAGAATTCAGCACAGAGCAGCAGCACTCTGGGCCATCCTGGATGCCCAGGGCATGATTACAAATAATGTCACACCTCAACCTGTTCATCTGGCTTCGGAGGAGGTGGGGGGAGCTCCCAGTGAGGCAGCTGCCCTGGGTGTTTGGTCTGGAAGTGACGTGAGACTCCCTAGCAGCAGCAGAGGCTCCTTCCCATTCCTGGTCACAGGGAACTGGTGATATGCTCGGCTGAATGGTGCTCTGCTCACTGCAGTCAGGAGAATGGATCCTGTATGTTTGTCATGGGGGCAAGTGTGGTGCTGGTTGTCCTGTGGTGATCAGTTTGTTGGATATGTTTTGATGCCAGGCGTTGAGAGGGAGATTACTGGGGGAGAGGGAAACAGAGAGGAATGAAGTGTTGCTGTTTGGGGCTGTCAGCTGTTGAATGTTTTGTGGGAACCAGGGTGTGAATGTTTTATGAACTATGCAAAAGTGAGAGGGTTTTAAATGCATGCGGCAGTCACACAGTGTACACATGGTAATGTGAAGTTTCAGTGTTAAGGTTTTTATTATCTTTTAGTGACTAATACTTTATATTGCAACAAGTTATTAGTGAAAAGTAAACTTCTGAGAAGGCAGTGGCTTAACTGTAATTATATATTGATAGAACTGGTGAAAATTTAAAAGTTTGAAAACAAAATGTATTGCTTTTCATTCTTTAACGTGCATTGTAATTGCTGATGTTTAAACAAAAACATAAAAGAAATATTCTTATATAAATATACTTAATATTGCTTCACTGATAGAGTTCAATGTAGGTAGTATAAACTGACATACTAAGGAGACTCAATGATTTCCTCTTTTTGCTCAGGTTTTTCTTTTGTATTCTCAAGAAAACCTCAGTAGAGCTTTCTGTTTAAAATACTCTGCTGTTTAAATTGTAAATAATAATAATAAAAAAATATGCTAAAAAGGAAACAAAACACTTCTTTTTTTCCCTTCCTGAGGCTCCAAGCCATGAGGAGGAAGAGAACCTAATCAGAGACTGAAACAAGGACCAGATGTGCTATCTATAAGTTATATTTTCAAAGACATAACTTCTTTGGAGCTGTGATATCATAATTCTTTAATGCAGCTTCAATTTCTTCAGAACTTATTTATATATTATTTGTAACTGTGTTACCTAGGGAAGTCAGTGTGGTTTTGGCAATAGCCTCTTAAAGTAGTTTCCATACGCGCTTATAGAATTGGCAGGATTAGACGGTGGACAGTGTTTCTCTAACCTAGTCCTAAAACGCTGGGAGGCAAAGAGGTGTCCTGACCTTATACTTTCTCTTCCCTGAAGTCAGTTTCTGGGTTTTTTTTT
>VZSZ01003430.1:423159-450504 GCA_013398815.1 Ibidorhyncha struthersii
CCGACAACTTTCCAAGCCCTGGATGTTTTTATTTTCTCTGTAGCTTGTTTATATGTGGGTGTGTGTTAGTAATCCATGTATTTTGGTCTGATTCATTTTTACACTTGTTCTTGAAATTGTTTTACTGTTGGAGCAGGCTGTTGTGAGAAACTCTGTAGGTAAAATCTGTAGAGGTGCTTAGTAGCATTTGCATACAAATGTCTTGAAAAAAGTACTGCTACAGTTTTTGGTTTACAGAGAGTACAGCTGTGTATCTGATTTTTCCTGATAGGAGCAATAACCTCGTTAGAATTCTTAAAACACAGTAACAGAAAACACAAGCTCCTAGAAACTGAATTGCAGTTCAGTCCTGCTGCTGTTTGAAGCTAGTGTGAGAATACTTGTTGATATTTCCACTTTTCTTGTAATTTAATTACATAGCCCTGAGATGGATTCCCTCAGCTTTAGGAAACTTTATTTGATTTTGATGTTTTTTATGTTTGTTTGCAAAATAGGGTATAAGAGAAGCAGGATTCTGGATGACTATCGTGTAACTACAGCATTTAATAATTTAGTAATTGTGAAGGGTTGTGCTTGCATTCAAGCTTAGTCTGACAAATATTCCGTTTACTCCATTAGAACATCCAGCCTGTATCCTGACTACACCTACTACTTTTTATTACTTAAATGTTAAGTAGCATTAAGTAAGAATGAAGATGGGACCAAGAGGGACATGTGGGAAAAAGAAAGATATCGGGGACTGTAAGACTAGCTGTTCTAACTGCTGCTGTCATGATTTAGTGATACTCTTTGCTTCTGAATATTCCTGTCCTGATCAAACACAGTAATTTATTAACAGTAATTATATATGTGTATATGGGAGGGTTGTTTAGCGGTGTTGATTTTTTTATTTGTTTGGGTTTTTTTTGTTGTTTTGGGGTTTTACTTGTATGTACAGAAGTGTTTTTTTTCTGAAGTATCATGTGTAGACCATTTAACAGCTTTGATATCACGGCTTTCATGCTTTTATAAAGTGCATATCAATTCGAATGGTAAACATATTTACATTATTTGCTATTGGAAGTAGTATTTGACTAATTAGGTCTCTTTGTATTCAGTGTCTGTAAGTGCTGCAATTCCCTGCTAGAATCTTTTGGGAAGTATTTGGGAATCTGACGGTGGAGACAGAGTCCTTAGAGGGTCCCTGATCTGCCGTCACCTAATTATTTACTCTACTAGAATATCAGTGGTGCTGTTAGTAAAATTATAATATGACAGAATATATTAGAGCAGTTTAGGTTTATGATCAGCACATGTTGTTCTTTTCAGAGTTGGAAAGAGATGATTATACGTGAGTCTCTTAATCCTCACTTTTTGGCTCTGTTACAGCCATATGAAATATATTATTGTTTATATATAGACACTGTAGTCATGTAGTTACCCTTGGAAAAGACAACGGTGCAAGTAAACTACCATCATGTAATAGGATGAGTTATTTACTCACTCTGACTTCAGATGGCTCCTTCAGTGATGGATACTTAGTGCCAATGGTTGTGACGGGAGGCAGTGAGAGATGGAAGAGAAGAAACAAGTAGAGCATACATTTTAAAAAATAACATTGGCACCTCCCACCTGGGAAGAAGGAACAAGGCAAATCTGTCATCTCTACAGAAGGTGGTAATGACTTCTGCTTTTATTGATTGTTGTTTTTTTTTTTTTTGACTGGGAGTATTGAGAGAAATAAATGCATCATAAGTCATTCAAGACTGTGCAAGGTGTTGAGTGTACATATCTGCTGCTTCACAAAACCTTGATTTCTCCATTTCCCACTGCATGGGGACTCACTGCACCCTTTTAAAGATCAATTTAGTACTTGTTCTTCCAGAGAACTTGAATTTGCCTTCCCAGAGGTTACAGGCCAGTATTATCAAAACCCCTGATTAAAACCACTCTTCCAACAGAAGCTGTCTCTAAAACAGAAACTTCTTTTATAACTTTCATGATTTCTTATGGTTACAAGTTACTGCCATTATTTTGACTGGTCCATGATAACTAGCTTTGCTAAGCCTTGGTTTCCCTTTTAGACATGCTTAGGTGAGTTTAGGCAGTCCGATTTATCTGTCAGTATTTACTTATTAATTGATAGCACAAAGCAAGTGAAACTCTTTTTATCTTTTTGGCTGAAAATGATTCTCTTCCTACTTGGAGCCAAGAGCATCGTGTCATCCAACTTTCCTTTTGCCACCTGTGTTTATTAGCTTTTTGGTTGCTTGAAGATGTTTTGTTTTGGTTTTTGTTCACTTGCCCCAAGCTGCCCCCAGGAGCCTCCCAGCATGTGAGCTGACTGCCCATCTTACTGCACGTTGCTGTCATGTTGTCTGCATTACATGGCTGTGACACTTTAGAGACATAGTTCATACAGTCCTCAGCCATTGCCAAATCGCTACCCCGATAAACACCCAATAACTATAGACAGCAGAAGGTAAGATGCAAATCTTAGTGTTTTCTTTATTCTTCCTTAATGTCATAAGTCTCAATTTTATTGTAAGATGAAGCACAAAGACAAAATGTAACCTATTCCTCATTTAAAAGTCCTTCCAAGATGACCTGAGTTATTCTCTTTCCAGGGCTGAATTAGAGAAATATAGATGGAAAAATGCCTGTAATTCAGGACTACCATATTAATGACCTTGAATAAAAAATATCTAAAATTCACCCACCAAAAAACTGCATAAATGTCTCAATGTATCTTTCAGCAATTTTTTTAATGCTTCACTTTTGTTTTAGAGGAGTGTATTTCTAAAATTTAGCTGAATATTTTCTATACAATGCGTTTCATGGAAAAAAGTACTTACAAGTGGAACTACATGAAATGTACTGTTGCATACATACAAAATGGCATATGCTCAGTTGTTTTCCTCTGTCCCCACACAGCTTCTTCATTTGGTGATCTTCAGTTGATTCATAATGCTCTGTGGTGTACTTTTATCTGTTTGCCTTTCTTTGACTCTGTGGGGTCTGTACTTTCAAACTGAAAGCACCTGAAGGCTTATGGTTGTGAATTTGAGTTGATCAGTTCTCATGAACAGATTGTTGCAAATAATGACAGTTAATTCAAAACCCTAAACTGGTTTGTTACTGATGTTTTGTAAATGTACAGAATGCTGAACTAAAGTCCTGGAACGAGTTAGGATTTGTGTTACCTTGCTGTGAGATATCGCCAGTATTTTTCCCTGTAGAAGGAAAGATTATATGTACTTTGAAACCTCCTTAAGTGAACAGCTGAGGGCAGATCCTTTAAAAACTATTCTACAGAAAGAACTTTCCTGTACAAGTAGTTCACTGAAGTTGATGGAATGACTAGGGGGATACAACTGCTTACATGCAGTCATTCTTCCAGGACTGAGCATTTCACAGTCCTGAATGGCTCTGTGGTTCTGTGTAGAAAACTTCCCAATTTCTGTATGTCAGCCCGTATGTGTTTAGTGGGTCATTTGAACTTCTGCAACCTTTCAGACAATGTAAAAATGTTTTAAATAATCTAGGCAAACTCTCTGGTGGACATCAGAGGAAAATTTTGAGTAAGTGGAGGGAGAGGAATGCCTCATTACACTCTAAAATAAAAGCTCTTTTAAAAAATATAATCCCTTTCAAAATGTTTTCGGCAATATATATATGTGCATGTAGTAGACCTGCATATAACGTATGTGTGTGGTATGCAGAAATGGACACTAGGTCTAAAACCAGAACATAAAAGTTAAGGTATCAGAAATTATTTTTAAAGAGACTTTTATTTTACAAAATAGAGAGCAAGAAGGGAAACATATTGTCTGGTCTCATTTATTAATTCAGCCTTTTTTCCTCACCTAAGCAAGTGTATAAAGCTGATCTTCTATAGCTGAAACGGAGTTTTTACAAGGAAGAAGAATGTGTGTTGCTCACCCTTCTGAACCTTGGTGACACTTGCAGTGAGGCTTTGTAATATTGACCCAACTTCTTTGTGCTGTAATTTTTACCTTTTCATTGTTTCCTTAGTGAGGATTCAGATATTTAGAAAAGGGTAATTTTTTTTGGTCTCTTTAAAGTGAGTATACTCTGCTCCCCAGCAGGTTTTGTTTTGGTTTTTTTAAGGTTCATGTGTTTCCATTAGAAGCTGCCCTTCTCTTCCCACTCCCCCACCCAGCGATTTCTGTGTGGGTTTTTTTCTCATGAAGCTGAAACTGGGCGTACAAGTTACAGGGCTGAAGAACTCCTTCAGGGCTTCCTTGCTCGTGCCTGGAGTTACTTGTAATGTGTTGGTAACTTGCCTCTCCAGTCTCTGTACCATGTTCTTCTGCTGTGAAATTGCACCACCATGAAACTCAGCACTGTAAAGAATGAGAGAAAGTATTTATTATAGCTGTGTTAGAGAGTGGTTTTTATTTGAAGACTGGTTATATTAGTGGAGTCTTTCTGGGTCATGCCTTTGAGCCTGTCTGTACTAAAATGAGCTACTCAATTCCTAGCATTGAAGAATGTATGTGGAGGGACAGACGGGAAGATGGGATTTGAGTTTTAACAACCACCACCACCAGAATTTGCTAATGAGTGCTAACAGATATATTTGTTTCCTACTGATGTTTTCAGGTGTTCATAAAGCAAGAACAAGATTTGCAGGGAGAGGCTAATTACTATCTTACTAGATTGCGTTGTTGGAAAAATTGACTGGCCTTCCAGACTCAGTATCCCCTTATCAGATCTGACAACAAGCAACAAAATTAAAGATAAATACTGGCTACAGGCAATTATTTTTAGTTAAGGACACTTAGTATTAGCTGGTTAGACTGCTTGAGAGAAAAGGGAAGTTTGCATCATTGGAGCATGATACATAGTAGCAGGAGGAGACCTGAACTTGAAACAGCATTATTACTGCTCTGCTGCTGTTATACCCATACCATCATTTTGGTGAACTTCACCTCAAAGTAGTAAGTTTTGCATTCCTGCTACTGCCAGGGAAATGCACATAAACAGGACTTGTGAAAAGGTGTCACAGGTAATGATTCAGTGAAAATATAGAGTGATTAATTACAAGTGCTTTTCTAGGTGTACAAAAAATTCATCGGCGTTGTAGTAATTGTTGGGTAAACATCATTTGGTGCTACCAACAGACTTCCTTGATTTTTTTGTGATGTTAAAAGTGGCCACTTAAAATATTTTTTTCTTTTGCTCTGAATGTGTACGCCTTTAAATGAGGACATTTAGTGGTGTAAATATTATCTGCTAAAAAATCCATAGCATAAGATAATACAAAACCAAATTGTTCTTTGTAAGCATTATGGCTGAGCAGCCTCACTTGCAATAGGTGCTTGCATCTGTCTTGTTCTGTCTGTAGCATTGTTCTTTCTTGGTTGTAGGAGTGTTAGTATAGTGTATTGTCAGAGTGCTTATGCTGTGAAGTAGCTATACAGCTAAGCTTGACTTCATGGATGTCTAGTAAAACCCGGTACAGCAAGCAAACAGGCTGTACCAGTAAAAGATCAATCAGTTCAACCAGTTTAGCTAGTTTAATTAAGTCAGTGGTAGGGTCTTCTACTGGTTCGGTTACAAATCACACCTGCCAGTCTTCCTGTTCCAGCTTTGCTGGTAGTAGTCTGCAAGTAGGTACCATTTTAGGAAATTCCACTTTAGTTGTTTCTAACATACATAGCACATCGTTGCAGTGTAGTCTTTTCCTTTTCCCCCTCCTCTTTTGTATCTTTTAATTCCTTTTCTCCAAAGAATTTACTGCTATGCTTCTTAGCTTTAGTTAGCTGTAGTTAGGTTAGGATATAGTTATTAGCCACCTGCCTCCTTACTTGATACATTTTCTGTTCTCTTGGAAGACAGAAGAGAAGTTTAAGATTAGAATTCTGTGAGTGGAATTACAGAGTAGTTAGTATGCAGATATTATTTTCAAGTGAAAGGACTAGAAGTGCTATGATAGTGATAGATGTGTAAGTTGCGTAAGATGCTAGGACAGTATTTAAGATCCAAAGAACTATTGCTTTATCATAAAACACTAGCATGAACTCCGTTTTTGTATTCAACTGTTAGCAGATGAGACAACTCGAAAGAAGTGATTGAACAGTTTCTTAGTGTTTTTAAGCAAAAAGGATACTTACAGATTATCTGGAAAAGCTTCTTTAAGATGAACCCATAGTAAGCTAATGCTACTGCACAGATCATCACAGGAAACATAGCTAGGGCATCAAATGATATTGTTTAAAATGCTAATGAAGCGTTTCCGTGCACTGCAGAAACCATAGCTATGCTAGCACAAAACTGAAGTTGTGTTCAGTGGTGTGTTGCCTTGCAGCTCCTCTCTACTGGGTGCACTTATATGCAGAGAGAAAAGCTGTGCAGCTTGTACTGTGTTAGATTGCTTTCACGCAGGTAGTAAGGATGAAGATGTCACTAAGGAAAGTTTGAGGAAGCACAAGTTTGATCAGGAAAGAGATTTACAGAGGAAAAGACATAGCAGAAATGGACACAGGAAAGACCACCTAAATTCAGGCATCTGTGACTGTGTTGGGAAAAACAGTTCTGCTGACTACGTGGTGGATTATATGGGGTCTTCTCTAGAACCTCGTTCACATCCTGCTACTAGAATACCATTTCCTTCCTTTTGCTGTTTCCAACTTAACCTGTTAGAATTTGTTCTCAGTTGTTCAGCATAACGTCTATACCTGAGTTTAAGAAAGGTAACTCCTCAGGTATGAATTCTGCCACACTGCCTTGTATTAAAGGTTAGCATGGACAGGTTATGGTTCTTGCCAGAAGCTCTGTAATAATATAGTTCCCCACAGGAGAGTTGGATGCTCTTGTATATGTTATATATAGTCACTATTTTTTGTCTTAGGATGTCTATGTTCTAAAGAATACCTTTTTAATCTGAAAGGTGGCATTTTAGTTAATCATGGTTGTCTAAGGATGAGTATTGGAATTGCTTGAATAGTTATGTCTTACATGGCTTTATTTCTTCTCCTTGCCCTCACATAGATACTTGGGCTGTGTTATGATTGATTGCAACAGAAAAGATAACTTTATTTGCAGTGTTTTGTTCTTGGGAGGCCCGCTTTATTCTGTAAATGTCATTCAGTAACTACAGGTTGTATTTGCTTCCACAGTACAAAGCATTCTCCCCTCTCCATCATTGCTACAGCCCAGACTGATATCTAAAAAACTAGGGCGCTTATTTTCATTCATAGATCATAACGGTAGAGTAAACAAATCTGGATAATGGGGCCAGTGCTGCTCAACATCTTCACTAATGACCTGGAGGACAGAGCAGAGTGCACTCTCAGCAAGTTTGCAGACGCAGCAAGCCTGGGAAGAGTGTTTGAGTCACCAGAGGGTCGTGCTGCCATTCAGAGGGGCCTCAACAGGCTGGAGAAATGGGCTGAAGTATCCTCATGAACAAAGGAAAATGCCAAGTCCTGTCCCTGGAGAGGAATAACCCCAGGCTGAGTGGCTGGAAAGCAGGTTTGGTAAGAAGGACTCCAGGGATCCTGGTAGGCACCAAGTAGACCACAAGGCAGCAACGTGTGCTTGTGGCAAAGGCGTTTCCTTGCTTCCTGGGCGGTGTTAGGCGGAGGACTGGCAAAAGGCAGGTGGAGAGAAGTGATCCTTCTCCTCTTCTCCTTTCTGGTGAGGCACATCTGGAGTGTGGTGTCTGGTTCTGGGTTCTCCCATACAAGAGAGGGATGGAGATACTGGAGCGAGTCTGGTGAAGGGTCATGAAGATGATTGAGGGACTGGAGCATCTGAGCAGAGTCTGATAGAGATGGGCTTGTTTAGCTTGGAGAAGGCTCAGCAGGATGTTATCAGTGCATCTGAATACGTGGTGTGGTGGAGTAAAGAAAGTGGAGTCAGACTTTTCTTGGCAGTAGACAGTGAAAGGACAAGAGGCAATGGGCGTAAATTGAAATACAGGAAAATCCATTTAAGCATAAAAGAAAATGTTTTGTTGGGAAGCAGGTCAAACAGTGGAACAGGTTGTCCACAGGTGTTGTGGAGCCTTCATCCTTGGATGTAAATAAAAGGCAATTAGACACAGCCTCTTGTATCCTGCTGTCACTGATCCTGCTCTGAGCCACGGGGTTGGACTAGGCGTGACCTCCAGACATGCCTTCCTGCCTCAGCCATTCTGCAAGTCTGTAAAAACAATTAGTTTGGTCACAGTACTTTGGCTCTATAAGGATCACTCAGCTATGGAGTAGTAAACAGGAATGTTAGTTGGAGTATGGATAATAAGACTCTGGGCCCACCTAGAGGCTGTATCTTGTGAACAAATTATGCCTTTTTTTTTGTATAATCAAGTGAAGCGTTGGTTTTAGTTTCAACTTCTAATTTTAACTACCTATTTTTTCTTTCAATGAGCAGCATTTTTCACACTCCAATTAAAAATATGATGCTTTTCCCACTGCTTACACACACATGCGCTTATGCCAAGAATAAAAAAGGAGGTTTTAGCAACATTATGAAATTGTGATTCTTCAAGCATTTTTATAAACTCTAGCTTTCTGTGGGCCATGCTTTTATGCATATCCCTTTCCCTTCTTCCTTCTTTCTCCCCGTATCCCACAACTTCTGAAGTGACCTTTAACTGTGAAGAGGTGAGATGTTAATTTATTATGTCATAAGTAGCCCTTCATGAAAGTATGCAGCTAGAGAGAGAAGAGTATCCGCATTCTGTGAAAGACAGCAATAGGAATTCAAGGTGTGTCTGACATAAAAGAATCAATGGAGGAGAGTCCTTGGAGGGAACTGCTGGAAAAACTTGCACAGAAGAAGGTACAAATATCAGAATATTAATCAACCACAAGAGACAGAGATGTTACTCTAAGTAGCTTCAAATTACTCAGGAAAGAAGAAAAAGTATCTGCTTAACACGTGTGTGTGTGTGTATGGATGGATTTATTTATGAATGAGAAAGCAAGAGTATGAGATGAGTTTGGAAAACATCTCTTTGTTCATAGTTCCAGTCCCCTTCTCTGGCAGGCCCGGTATTTCACATTTATGAAGCTTCGTTGTGTTGTGGCTGTGCCCAGTGAATGCTGCTTGAGAATCTCTTTGTTCTTATTGTTAGAAACATTCCTTTACAGTTTATCCTAACTGTATTAATGGCCAGTTTTTATCACTGTTCCCGTGCAAGCACTCTTCTTGTGAGTTAAGATGGCCTTTTGTTTTTCCTTGTGGTGTTTTGTCAGTCCTATTTGTTCTTTGTTCTTAAATAGCCATTAAAGGTCTTCTCTTCGCTTGAGATACTGATGTAAGGTAGGCTGTCATTCTCTTGAGAAATACTAGCAGCACTTCTCTCTATTTTGTTTACAGCACATGTTCACGTGTGTCATGGTTTGGGCCAGACTGGCCACTAAGGTGAAACAACTGATGCTCTCCCCCACCTCCTTCTCCAAGGAGAGGGGGGAAGAGAGAGAAGGAGACTTATGAGTTTAGAAGGAACTAAACTACTTTAATGAGATATTAATAATAAAATAATAAAAATGAAGCAATGACAAATATACAAACCCATATCAAGCTCCCAGGGTGACGATCACATCACTGGCAGGCACTGGGAAGGTCCCAGACTGGACTCAGTGGCACATGGGAATTGGATTCTGGATCTGGATTCAGGAATGCATGGATTGGCATCAAAGGCAGACAAACAGGACAAAGTCCTCCTCGGACGCTGGCCATTGGAGAAAGAGGGCTGAACCTTTGATCCTTCAGATTTTATACTGAGCATGAGGCAGATGGGATGGAATCCCCTGTTGGTCAGCTTTGGGTCACCTGTCCTGTCTGCTTCTTCCTGCAGGTGTGACCCCTCTATGCTTTTTCGCTTTCGACCCTCCAGCAGGGCAAATAACAAAAGTTAGCTGCCTCGGGTATTGTAGCAATAAGCGTAAGCAAGAGCCTTTCTGCATAACATGCCTTGACATCAATTATAAACATAGGTCTTATCACTCTGAGATCAAACAGTTCCTGTGCAATATGCTGTTGATTTCAGTAGTTAGAAGAGGCTTAACTGAAAAGTAAAATTACTGAACAGAAAATTGGTTCTGTTTTACCTCAAACCAGGACAACGCGCTGGACAGACATGACACGATAAAGAGTGATACATAGTATTTCAGATTAAGCCTCACTATTGCATTCTGTGTTGACTTTGACTCATCCATTACCCATTTAATCATTTCCTCTCATTTTCAGTAACCTATAAATCAGTTTATGGACCTGTATTTGTCAAATGGACTCAAAACAATGTGAGAAGCATAATCTGCATTTTGTTTTGAAAAACAGTACTTTTAAATATCTTTTTCTAACTAGTCTGAATTGATACAACTTTCTCTGAAACTCGTCCCATTATAAGGTTGGTTTTTAGAGCTGTACATTTGATTATTTTTGGATTTGTTCGTGCCATCAAGATTGCTCTTGTCTTATTTAGCTACTAGACATGTAGTTTGGTCTTTTCTCCAAAATTGCTTTTTACTGGCTTGATTGTGTGCCTGTCCGTGTTAATTTATGAACTTTATCTGTCAGCCAGTGAACCCCCTGCATGCTGCCTGGCAAGCAGGACACAGGCTGGGATGAGTTTTGTTGAAGAAATCATACACTGAAGTGAGCACCAGGTTTTTAGGTTACCTGAAATAGCCTCCATTTCACAGTTCCCATAGAGCCATCTTTTCTATACAACCCTCTTTCTTTTACTTCTAATTATAACCTTCTCTTATGAGTTCTTACAGTCAGAGAATTCCCAACCTGTGACAAGAGGAAAGAAGGATTTAATAATTTAGGGAAAAATGATTGAGTGAAAGGGAAGAGAAAAACGATTGTGGAAGACAAAATTTGTGATGTGTATGGGGCTTTATATGCTTTTGTGGAACGATTAGAATAATTTAGCTTCCAAATGAATCATACTCCTCTCTTGTCATTCATGGAGGGCTCTGCTAAGATGGAGCCTTTGTATGAACAAGATTTTTTCAGATTAGAGCATTTGAGCAGCCTGTTCTGTCTTGAAGTAAAATTTATTTTCAGCAGCCATATTCTAATTGTGTTGTACCCATTTGAGGGAAACACAGAAAGCAAAAAACCTTGCAGCAGAATTTTATCCCTGAGTTCAGTGATGCTTGGCATAGGCCAGGCCAAGATAGAACATGATCTAGATTTCATTTGGAAATGGAATATTTGCCTCTTGGATCTGTAAACCTTGGACAAACTTGTGAGGAACTGGTATTAGGGTGGTACTGAATTTATATCAGGAAAATAGAGGAACAGTGAAATTATAGTAAAGAAGTTGAGGGAGAATATTGTAATGACTGGGAGGGACATGCTTGCTGTTCTGAAGAGTTAAAACTGATGACCGCTGTTAAACTAGGTAGAAATAAATAAAAAAAAAAGGATGAAAAAGAACATAATGCAGTTAAGACTTCTGTTGAATTATTAACAAGGGCTGAATTTGAGAAAGGTGATTGAAAGGGAGTGAAGCTGTGGTTAAAAGGTTTGGATAGAGCACAATAGCTCAGGCTAATATGCTGAAAAATGTAAATGCTGTAAAAAAAGGCCAACAGTAAGATGAAAGTGGACTGGAGGAAATGCCGAGTAGTGTTCAAACCCAACATAACCTCTGCTGTTCTTCCTTTTGTTTTCTTTTGTTTTTTTTGGGGGTGTTTTTTCTTACATCATCTTCTTCAATTATCACCCGTCTTAATAAGCATGCCCCTGTGGCTTTCTCAGCAGACCATAAACAGTGTCTGTAAACAATCTCTACTCCACCTGTTTCACAGAGGTTTAGTAGTAAGGCAGAGTGGCAAGGGGGGTGAGAGTTGAGGGAATGCTTAGGAAGTTAAGAGTTGCAGCACTGATGTTAAGCAGAATGGCTCTTAGGAGCCATCCAGTAGGGTCCACTGTCTATTTGTACAGAGGATACTAAGGTTTAATACAAGCAGCGAAGAAGTCTTGGATAAAAAAAATCATATTCTGTGACAATGTCTGCTGGCAAAGACACCCAGCTGTGTTTGCAAGATTTTTGTCCTGTAGTGTTTTTAAATGCGCCGTGGTGACTTTATATTGGTTTCCTCCAGTTAGCCTCCTTTAAAACTGCAGTCGAGTGTTTAATCAAAATTAGTACCTCTGCTTTTGTTTTGGCTTTTCGGGTTTCACTTTTGACAGATACTTGCAGCTTCTCACAACAGTTACTTTGCATAGCTTTGTTTTATGGAATCTTTTATTATTAGTGGTTTGTAGTATTAGCTTCATGGATTTGATCCAAAGCTCATGTAGTCTATTATATGGCTCCCTTTGGATTGCACTGCCTATTGCCAATAATAAGATAGATTTTCTTCAAGTTATGCTTCTGCTTGAAAATTTTAATGTATGGCTCTGTACATGTATGTGTCTCTTACCTACCTCCAGACCATACTCTGAGTTTTCTTACAGTCTCTGAGCAGGAGCAGAAAACACTGCAGACTGCATGGACCAGTGTTTTGAATTAAAATGACGTATTTCTGGGGTTTGTTTATTGTCTTTTTCTTTCTTGAAACTTCACTCTCTTAAGCGATATTAATAAGAATTAATTCTGATTGTCTAAGGACAAAAAACTTTTGAAGTTGGATCAGTAAAATCTGGTTTTTTTTCTATTAAGGATGGGGTAGCAGAAGGTAGCCCTTGAATCTATCACCTTTGCAGAGACTGAATGTCATAAATTCTCTTTCTCTTTGCGGCAAGAGTGGTATTTATGTCATTTTCCTTGGTTGCCTCTAAAGATCAGAGTTAATTACGACTACTGTTTTGGACAGGCATCTTTGCAAGCAGTACCCTTGGAACCTACTGGAAACACTTCTCGTTCAAGCTGACGAATCTCTGTGCTAGAGCAACACAGCATGCCTTTGTTCCACAGCTAATTACAAATACTTCAGGCCTTAGGGCTGCAAGTACTCTGCATGTTAAGAACTGAACACCTGTATTAATCTAACCTTTTTTCTTCTGATTACCTGGCTAATATCTCATTAATGACTGCATTATTTAAAATTGTTCATGCATTTATGTAACTTTGCCTCTAAAATGTTTAGTGATACCTCTAATATTTGCTTACAGTAAAATAGATCTGTACATTCAAGAAGGACATTCACTCTGAGCTTTTACTAGCTGTTTAATGGATGCTGTAGTGCCTTCTTTGACACCAGCATTTAACCAGTCTGGTTAGTACTGTTTGGTGACACGTTGAGCATAAAAGATGCTAAATAAAGCTTAATGTTCTGCAGTACAACACTAGTAGTGCAGATGGCAAACAGCAGTTTCATTCTTTGCGAACTTGGACCGCTTGCACAGTGTTTGCATAAATTCAAGCATGATCTGATGCAAGGAGAAATAACATCTAGTTGTCTGTTTTCAGGGTAGCATGCCAAAGTCAAAGCCAGTAATGACAATATGTTTCTGATTTGAGTTTCAGATATTTTTTTTCTTTTTGGTAAAATATGAGTGATTCAAACAACAACTTGTTTGTATGAATATGGTGTCCCTAAAATGGTCACGTAAGTAATGTGATCAGAGGATCTACTCTGTTAGCTTTATGAAGCTTGTGGATGAACTAGAGCTTTTGTTAAAGAAGAAAATGCTACTTAATATGGAAATTATTTTACCCTTTAAAATGCAATTGCAATAGTTTGAATGATCACAGCTAGGAAGAGACTGTCCTACTGAATTCTGCTGCAATTAAAAAGAAAAGGTACTGACATCATTTTGCTGCCTTCTTGCAAACCTTGTAACAAGAGCTGTGGAAGGAAATGTGACTGCCCTCTTTCTTGACAAGATACTGAGAAAAGCAGCAAAGGTGAGATAAAGGCTGCAGAAGTTTATTGCAGATGCTATTTCTACACCAGTTTTATAGCCATTCTGCCAAAATGAAAAGAGTAACTATGGCTGTAGTTTACTGCCCCAAGTAACCTAATCCAGAGGACTTTCACGGCTCAAAGAATGCAGCGTAATGCAATGAAAGCTGCTAACTCTTGAGGTGGTAAGATTCATCATATAGTGCAATAGTGATCATCTTGGATGAGTATCTTATTTTCTGTAGGAATTCTTAGAAGCTACCTTTTGTCAAAAGCAAAGCTTTTTTCCGTACTCCTTCATTTCTTGTGAGGAAAAAAGGAGTTTCTGCCTACACAGATGGGATGACCAGCTGACTCACCAGAGCATGAAACTTTACATTATCATGTTTATTCAAATATGATAACCTGTCATATCAAACACATTTGCTCCACAGTGTATTTCTACTTTAAAAGATCATTAGTTAAGTAATCAATTTTTTTAAATGACAAAGTTCATGAAGAAAAAAACAGAATAAAACTGGAATAAATGAATTGACATGGCTAAAGCCTGAGGCATAAGTTTAATTAGTTACTGGCATATCTTCCACTACAGTTATTATGCAGTACATACCTCAGGAAATGTTTGTCTCAATGGATTTATAATGTCTTATGCTGCATGGATTTATTTAACAAATGTTAAAGAAATGAGAAGAAGTGTTAGGGAAAATTTTTTCATTAATTTCTGAAATGATGTTAGAAATTTTAAGCATATAACTCTGGTTCATCGTCTCTGTACTTTTTACTCTTTTTAGAAAAGGCTTTTGAATCTTTGCAGAGATGTTGTGGATTTACTATACTTCATGAACAAAATCCTTCTTGGGTACCAGAGCAATTGTTTATTTTTCAGAGGAGGTATCTGTGTCTGTATTAGCAGGAACATAACATGGGTATAAAGCAGGAATCTGGTTTTTGTGTTGATTTTAACTGAGTGAACCTGAGTATTTTAGTTATTCTGAAAAATGTTAGTTTTCATGAAATTTGTCCTCACTGCAGAATGGCAGCAGTTACTCTTGCACATTCTTGGGTCTGAATGTGTTTCAGTCTTCAGGGGATGCTGGGAATATGCTCCAAAAAGCAGGTGTAGCAACCTCACTCGCAGTGCGGTTGCTGAGCACCCTGGTAGGTACAGGCCACGAGGAGTCTCTCTGGCCTCATGGGAGCCTGTGTAAGCCTTTCACAGGGCTCCTTCTTGTGCGGAGCCACAGGTTGTGTTCTGCATCTGCACCCTAAGGAAAATAACCCCTACTGAGATTGGAGGAATGGATTATCTAATGGGTACTGCTTTATCAGAACAAGGAAGCGGTCACTGGCATTCAGTCTTCCCAAAAGATTACCGTTCCAGCCCAAAAATTCAGATTTAATTATAAAGAAAGTTTTGTGCACAATGTTATGGTGCTAAAACTGGGAGCTTTAATTTCAGGTCATGCCTGTAATGGCAACTTGAACATATCAGAAACTAGGTATAGAGTTTCCTGTCCCTGGGACAAAGGGGAAGGTGAAATAATGTTAGAGAAGCCTGTGGACTAGTTAGAAGGGGTCAATGAAGTAAAGTATCCTCTCCCTTCTGATTTTGTAGAACACGGAAAACTACTAATTGTTAATATGCAGTATTGTGGATTTACTTTTCCTTGTTTAGAAACTCCTTAAAGCCAGCTGCGAAGAAAACATCTTGAAATGCATAGTTTTGGAGACTTTGTGTTACTTCTGTGATTTATGAATGTGCCTTTGACTAAGAAGCGTCATGAACCTTGGAAGCCACTTGTTTGCCTCTTCCTTCTTTTGAACTGTTTGGGTTGCACAGAAGTGGCAAACATCTGCAAGTCCTCAGCTACTCATAAACCTTCTTTTCACAGGGTGTGCCAGAGACTATGATGAAATCGAGGCATAAGGTGTGTTATTAACTGCACTTAGGTAGACATAGCCCTTTCAGGGTCTTGGGCATCTCAAACAATTTTGGCTCAATTTCTTCCCCAATCTGGCTGCTTTAATCTGTGTTGAAGGAGCTCAGACAGCTGTTTGTTTGTCTGCCATTCTTTTTTGGATTCTTTTTTTTTTTTTTTGAGTAACAGCTGAAAGAGCCAGAGTTGTACGTTTGTTTTTAGAATTACTGTTCTCTTGCTCATGTTCAAGCTAAAGCTGCTCTTCAGAGACTGGGGGAGAGACACAGATGAGTCATTCTCTTCCCTCCCTCTGCAATGCTGCAGAGAGTTACTTGTGGTTGATGGCTGAGCTCATGAGACTAAGGGGGAGCAATAGGAGGCAGCTGGAGAGGCTGTCTTTTAGAACTGATCAGAGTACTTAAGTTTACCATCTATGAAAATTATTTCAGAAAAATTACAATTTTAATGCATCTGCTGTTAAAAGCCACATTTTTAGAGCACTGAAGGGCTAGGAAATAATGGTTCAAGTTTGGGGATTAAGTACTAAGGAAGATATGATCTCTCTTTGCTCTGTGAAATTGTTTGAAAAGGGTTTCCAGGCCTGGAGAACTACTATTTGATACCACGGCTGCAATTCTGAGGCTTTAGGTAGGAGCAAGCCTGTATTTCATCAAGCCGTGCTAATGTGCATGACCGCATCGCTCAATGAAAAGTTAATTGTTTTAAAATAATTGTCAACAGCCATGTGACCTCATCCTGTGGTGTAAAAGAAGCCAAGAGATTTTTTTTTTTATTATTCATTGTTTTTCTCTAAATGCAAATCAAACAAATTATAAATATTTCAACGTGTAGGTGAATAAAGAGATGCTAAAGATTCAGGCAAATGAAGAACACGTGGAAGATAAAAGTAGAAACAAACATGGTCTTACCTGTTGGCTGGCTTTGAATGCCAGTTGTGTCTAATGTCTGCCATGGTGGAAGCAAGAGAGAAGAGGAAAGAGAAAGGTATTCTGTAGATAGCTTGAGAAATCCTCAAAGAATCTGATATGTATAACTATTATACAGCCATACTTGTGATAGCTGGTCTTTGGAGTAGAATTTACTGTAAGAAATGTATTTGCCTGGTTTTATTACTGCTGTGGACTAACCACTTCACCTACTAAAAGTAAATGTAACAATTTAAGCTGTACAAGCATCTTTGTAAAATGGTTGCGTGTGGCATGTATGGTTGGTATGAATGACTCTCCTGGGCTAGCCTTTTGTAACCACTGTAATTTACAGCTAATGAATGCAGTTCCTGCAAGAGGAATGCCTTTTCTCCCTTGCATTTAGGGAAATAATACACATTTTAGATTGATAGGATAGGGATCTAGTTGCTGTGGGGTGATTTGAGGGTCTGAGGGGTTCCAGGAAGCTCAGACAGCATGTCTTGGTGTTGCCACAGGAAATCTAACTTGGACTTTAGAATTTAAATGGATGCAGCTTGGATCCTGCTAGCCTTAGACGCTGCCTGCCTGCATTTATGTATGTGTTCAAGGCAGTGCTCCTGAAGAGACAGCGCTGCAACTGTGATGGTGGGCAGAGAATAGGTGTGCCTGGAGTGCTCTCGTCCTCCTGTTACCTCACTTGAAGTTGTGACCCAGGTCTCATAGCTTCTGGGGCCTGCTTTATGGTGACTGTTGTGGGGTGGTGGTGAGCAGTGACTGCCATGTTTGCTGGACCTTTCAGCATGGTACTTTCAGATATGCTAAAGTTTCTAAAGATTGGTTTGGAAGTTTGTAGAAACTCCCTGAGAGCATTATCTCTACACTTGCGACCCGTGAGAGTTCCTTGTCTTTGCTTCTTCCTCTTCTCACTTCCTCCCTCCTCTTCTGCTCTAGAGAAGCCACTCCATTGGGTAACTGAAACCCGCTCAGAGTGGTTACCTCCAGCTAGCTTGTGCTCAGCATGGGCTGTCAGTCAGCTGTAAATGCAGAGCAGTTTGAATCAAACTTGTAGTGAGAAAATGAGAATACAGCCTTATGTTTATCACAGAAGAGATGGAACATATGAATACTGCTTTGTGATACATCAAATAGCTGTACAAGAGAGAACACTCTGGTTCCCACAGAACAGGAATCTAACATTCTGTAATTTTTTCTTTTCTTATTATTAATTTACCTGCTTGATACACATTTTCATATTTTTCTTAAAAAGCAGTGCAGCAGTTAAGAGGTAATGGCAATGCAGACAGGGATAAATTTACAATTACATTTTGAGCTTTCAGCTGTGTTTTAAACTGAACCCTGCTTTTAGAAAAGAAACATGCATGTTTTCAATTATTTTTGGTCATAGCATAGACAAATGAAAGTAATTTCAGTGATGTTGGGAAGCACATCTTTCTATTGAGTTTGAGTGCACGTATTTCTCATACTTTACAAGGGAAAGGGCCTTTGGAACATTTCAAATACTGAATAGTCTCTCTCTTTTTTTTTTTTCCGCATTTCTGAAAAAAGCAGCTATACTAAAACCTGGTCAATGGTGCATTGATGCAACCAAGAAGTATTGATTAAAAAAACCCCCAACAAAACAACAAAAACCAAACCAGGGCACGGGAGAAGCCAACAACCCAGCCACTGAGGATGATTTTAGTCAGCCTAGTCTTTTAGTGTGGGAATACTTTACAGAAAGTGGGGACAGAGAGACAGACGGTAGATGCCAAAGCAGTCTTGCTAGGGCCTAGTGGTGCATTTTAAAGGATTTAATCTCATTTGTAAAGTATGGAGGACTCAGTTTAAGCAATCCATTCACTATTATGGGCTATTCATCTTCATTCACTTCTTACAGTGGTGATCTGGTTTCAGTGTGCTTATGCAAGAGGTGGAAGCTGCCCTGTGAAGGAGGGTATCTTTCTGGGTGCATTTGGTCTTGTGTATTCTTCTCCCACCCTCAACCTTTGTGGAAGCGATGTATCAGAAAGGCTTTGAGATAAGCGGAAGTAAATATTAACCTATGGCAAAGACGCATGAGTTTGGAGTAGCCTTTGTCAGTGTGTCTGCATACACAGGTAGACAGATCAACTGGTTAAGATGGGGTCATGCTTTCAAAGTTCTCTTTGCAGGAGAAAGAAAGAAATGATCAATTTTGAACAAAACCTGAGATGTGGGTGTGATCAGAGATGAAGCCCATTATATGGGGTTGCAAGGCTTCTGTAAACAATGAGACTTTAACTCAAAGTATTTTTATTTTACACATAAATAACATAAAATATTGGTGTCTGGGAGTCAAGAGTTAGGGCAAAAAGGATGATAGGTATGTGGGTGGGCTGGAATCTGCCTGTGTTGGAAGGTGGATTAGCTGGAGTTTTTACTCCTGTTTAAATATTTATTAGAGGTCCCATAAAGAAGACTTTTGAAAATAATTATGCATACTGAAAGTATTAATTATGATACTACCCACAAAATGACATACTTAACAGTGGAATGGCATTGTGCCTCTTTTCACCAGAAGTGTGCCCAGTAACTACTGAATGAAGCATACAATTAACCAGTTGTTTTGGGGAGTTCTCTGTTGTGGGGACTGATGTGTCTTTTTCCTCATAGCAAACAAATGGTGAATTATTTGTGGTTAATTTCTAGATCATGTTGGTTAAAGGGTTGTTTTTCAACCACTTTGGTTAAATAAAACATTTTCAATTGTGGTATATTGTACCAGCTTTTCTCCTGAATGGAAAGATTAACCAATTGTAACTACTGCATTCTGTAGTTACAAGGTAAATCTTGTGTCTGGAGTCAAATCCTGGTCTCCACTCAAAATAACACTATAATTCCTATCAAATTCAATGGAAACAGGACTTCACCCTTGAATATGATTAGATCTACTCTAAATGCAAGTAGGATGGTGATTAAACAGCAATTAAAAACAGAACGAAGCCTCTTGTCAAAGTAGATAATGAGCATGAGTGTTATTTTTGACTTACAGTGGGTCCCAGGATAGATCCAGAATTCTTGTTATTTTAGCTTACAGGTTTTTCAATAAAATATATTTCTATATTACAAAAATCATTCAGCTAGTGATGCTTTCCTTTGACTGTGGAGTTGTACACAGAGATGTCAGAAGAGCATTACAGATGTTTCAAAATCAGACAGAGCCCAGAGCTTTAAAAAAAAAAAAACCCAAAGCAACAAAAAGCTGTCTTTGTGTGCTGGTCTCATAGTAAACCATGGTTTGCTGGCTCCCTGCTTTTGGCTGTAGCCATTGGCAATTAAGAGGCTAAAAGCAAAGCTGGCAGAGAGAGGAACCACAAGTGTTTTTTTTATCTGGAGCATGTTACTGGCTCTGTTGCTGTCAGGAGGAGAAGAAAGGCATAAGGCCATGTCAGGCAGGGCCTCCAGGTGAGGGGCCTGCTGCTCCTGCACACCTCTGAGAGCTCTTCTCATCAGCTCAGCAAGTTCTGCTTTAAAAGATTTAAAGGTGGTGGTTAAGGGATTTTTTAGAAGAAGGGTTTTGGCTTGATAATTTGATAGGGTTTTGGGTTTTTTGTGCATTTAAAAAAAATGTTCTCTTTGCATCTTTTCAGGTGTTATTCAAGATATTACTCTCATGATTTAAAAAAGAAAAAAACCCTCACACTAAAACAAACAAAACCAACTACCAAAAAAACCCCAACAACAAGAAACTTCCTCCCTTGTTTAGCATAAAATTATTCCTGGCAGATCTTGGCTCATTTATTCTCATGATTTATATTTCTGATTAAATAGTTCCTTCCCTTCCTGTTATTTTAATATTCCTTCCCCTCTGATGTATTTTTAGAGAGCAATCATAAATGTTTTCGACGTAGCAAACAGGCCAAGCTCTTTTGATTTCCCCTTTCAAGTGTCCTCTCCTTTCCACTGATCCTTCCAGCCCTTTGCTTTACCTCCATAACTGTGATGAGTCCTTTTTTTACTGCAGAATTGTAGGCAGCACTTCAGGAAAGGCCAGCTTACCAAGGACTGATATTTCTTTAGCTTTTCATTACATGATAACAGACTGTTTTTGTACAAGGTTCCTGCCTTACTCTAGCCTTTTTATTTTCTATTCAGGCTCCTCATCTTGTTTCAGTTTCTTTCCTTCCTTTCCTCCTGGTTCTTTCTACTATTGAGGTTTGGCCCGTATCATTACCCCTTCCTTTGTCCCACCTTTAGGGCTTCTTAAGCTTAGCATCTTTTCTTTCAGCTGGGCCAGGCCACTGCTTTTTTCCCCTGGCTCTGTGTTTCCTTCTTCTTTGCTCCTCCTTGCATCTCAGGTCATCACCCTGCATTTGCTCTGCTTCACCCCTCCACTCTGCCCCTTGTTTCCTTTCCAAACAAGTTTTTGAACCAGATCCTTATTTCAATATATGTTTTTCCTCCCTCAGTACTTTTGTTCCTCCAACTTGGTCTTTGATGATTTCCTGCTGCTGCGATACTAGCATGGGGCCACTGGAAGCATAAGGCTTAGTCTTGGTGCAAGTTTCTGCACTGGACTTCAACCCTACCTGGTACAACTAAGAGCTGCTGTGAGAAGGAAGTTCTGCCCTCCTTGCAGCAAAGGCACTCGAACAGCGTGCTTTAGCGTTGGATAGAGGGTCCAGTTTGGTCAGTGAGGATGAAATCTGTGGAGATCTTAGCAACTGTTCTTAAATCTGTCAGTTGTGTCCTTTCTTATTTTCAAGTTATTATTTTTTACTATATTGGTCAGATTTTTATCTGGATACTGAAAAGAATATTCCTTGAATAAATATTAGCCATGGTAATATTTAGAGGCATGGCATATTAAAACATACCTCTAAGTGTGTGTTTTTTCAAAGATTTAGGATTTTAGGATACTTTAAACTACTTTGTCCTAAGCTTGTTTTCTAGAAATAAGTTTTTGTTTGAAATAAAAAAAAGGAAGATTTTGACACTTCTCTTTTAAAACCTCAAACATTTTGTTATAGATTTTTTTAAACTTCATCAAGACAATAACTGGATAAAAATAAGTTTTACAATAGGAAATAATTTGCAGTAATACAGAGTACTACTGAGATCCCGTGTAATTTGTACAAGGATAAGTTACACTTTCAAAGGGACAAAAGCAGGTCAGTTTTGTTGTTGAACGTGTCTTTTGATTTAAACCATAGCTTTAGACAAATAAGAACCAAAGAAAGTAACGAAATAAATGTTTTGTACGAAATAAATGTTTCCCTATATTTAATTCTAGCAAGCTTTTGAAAAAACATGAAATGTTCACTGCTACATCAGCTAAATTATACAGCTTTGTTTTAATCCATGATGCATAAAATGAAATAAATGAAGAGAAAGAAAAAAGAATAGGTTCCAAATACAAAATACCAACAAACAATGAAAGGTAAATTGGATTTTTAGCTGGAGACTTATTTATCTGGTATAAAACTTGGAACCAGTGACAAAAGTAATTACCTCTGGGTATGGTCTGGGTCCACATGCCAAAGATTACTATGTATTTGGTTAATAGTTATTTGCTCTACATTTGATTATTTTTGTTTTATACTGTTGGCTGCTGTGAGTTAAATAAAAGCTTACTTCCTAAAAATATTGTACTACTAGTCCTGTTCACGATTTATTTTTTTCCCAGTTTGTTCAGCATCATGTGTGTATTAAACCGGTAGCTCTTGAGTACTAGAAATCCAGCTAGAAATGCAAATGATGTTAGCGCTGGGTTACATTTTCTTCTGGAAGGAAAGAGTGATGAAACAGCAAAATATATTTCCTTATGTGCCAAAAAAAAAGAAAAAATATCCTGAGGCAACAAATAGATGCAGTATTGACTGAAATACCTAGTATCTGCTCATTGCTAGGCAGAGATAGTACTGAGCCACCCTTACAAAATTTGTACTGTTCCAGAGCCCACTAAATAGATTTAGAAACACATAACTATTATGAGGGAAGTAATTGCATTACAAAGATCCTGCTTCGATTTACTCCTTGGCTCAAACAGTTTAAAGATGTTATGAACAGCAGAAAAAGCAATGAAAGCTAAATTTAGGATTTTTAATGTGCTTTGGAAATTCTTGTGTATTATGAAACTGAACCTTTTTAATTTCAAATAAATGTATTAGTGTTAAAGGTAAACAAAAAAAAAAGTGAACATACTTGCTTGCACAGATGAAATCTTCCTTTCCACTTTTGGCAGTATTGTGAATCTTTTTTTGTTTCTCATCAGCATGGAGCCTATTGTAGGGATTCACCTATTTGCTTGGGCATCACGAGGAGTGCTATAGAAAGGGGACCTAGGGATCACTCTAAGCCTTTTCTTTATGAGGGCCTTCCCCTTTGGGAAATGAAGGCATGTTTATATTTTTAATTTTGCTTTCCACTCCAGCTGACATGCTGTCTGACCTGTCAATGCAAGGTCCTGAACTGTGGTTTCATTCAGCCAGCATTGCTACTGCTGGATCCTTCAGCTGGACTTGGAGGGAGCTCCCAATGAAAGCCTGTGCATGTTTATTAGAACAAAATGGTGCAAGCTATTTGGGATGAGGATGTGGGAATTGACTGGCTTTTTGGTCATGGTGATAGGAGGCTTGTTTTTCCCTTGAGATGGTGAATGTGTCTGAATCACCATAATAAAGTGCTTCAGGGTTGTTTCACAATCTGTGGTTGCTCTCTCATAGCATATGAAAATAGACATTATTGTTGTTTCCATGTTCTTACAGTTTCTCAGGAGTCTTGGAATGCATTTGTCATCTTATGCTCTGTTTTCTTCCCTTCTTTTTAGTTCTGAGTCATAAGTACTCAAACCTCCATGTTTCTTTAGGCCTTCTGCAGTGGCCTCTGTCACCATCTTTGCCATTTAATACAGGGTATGTAAAACCCTTCACAGAGTGCTCAAGATAGGGAATGGAGAATCTAGGTCTGGGGGGGGAGAAGAGTTATTCTCACTGTAGCCCAGCTGATAGCTGAGGTGTTATCTAATAAAGCATCTTAGTAACAGGGGAGATTGAAAGCAGAAATCCTTTGCATCCCTATGAAATCTTAACTTACCGGTTTAATTGGAAAAAAAATTTCCAAGATAACTGTGTCAGCACTACTTTTTTTGAGTAGAATAGTCGGTTAATTGTATTGTATGTTACTATTTACAGGGGTATTTACAGTGTATTTAAAAATAAAACAACCTATAACCTAAGTTGCAAAACACCAATATAAAGTGTTATTATGTTACATACATGTAACAAAAATAATTACAGTGTACTCTGTGCCCCAAAGGAACAATCATTTGTCATCCTGTCGACTCTGATGGCGCTGGAAGGACAGGTGAGGCCCTTCTTTTCACGAATATTTTCAGATTCCCGTGGCAAAGCCAAAGCTAGTATGAAGAAAGAAGTGACTAATGTGATAGCTACGCACCAGCCACTTCCATTAAAACTTCATTTCTACTCTCACTGTTATTTGGGAAGGAGTTGCTGTGTAAAAGGTGGTAGTAGTTTGGCCAGAAAGCAGTTTGCTAGCAGGCTCACTGAGAGGCTGGTGTCTCTGTGGAGTTGGTGTTTCACAAAATGATTTCTGCCCTGTGCTCACATTCCCATTCCTGCTGCCGTAGCTCACCCAGGTAGCAGCCACAGGATTAAGATGGTGCAGGAGACTTTCTCCAAAGATCCTGGGTGTGTACTGTGGACACTGATGGCACATGTGTAAACTGCATCGTCACTTGTCTGGCTTTATGGGCTAGGCATATTAAAGTGGTTCAGGCATGTGGTATATTTTTGTTCTGCAAGACTTTCAATGAAGGTAGTGTTTGTGGCTGTGGTGGTATGAAAGCTGTGACAGTGAAGAATATGTAGTAGGGGATGAAGAGGGGGAGATACACTAAGCTGTGTAATTTTTTCTTATTTTTTTGTAGTCTAGCACAGCATACTATGTTCACACCACTTTAAAAAAAGGAAATTTGTTTGAAATTTTGAAGAAAAGGTTGCTCTGTTCCTGAATAAATAATAGTTTGCAGTAATAAAACGTTCACATTGATATGTTATCCAGTATTAAGAAAAGTATTTTCATAATTTTTACAAATATTATGTATTTCTAAAAATTTGAAGTCTGTTTACTTAACTAAGATTTGTTACTTGGAAGAACACTAATGTGCCTGTCTTTGGGACAGTATAGAAAGAATCCATGATTCACCTATTAGACATACTGAATGGTATTTCTGAAAATAATTTAAAAGGAGGAGGAGGCCTACCTGAAGCAGCCTAGTGTTAACTGCAAAGGTCTCAGAAGTGATGTAGCTGAGCAGGATCTGTCAAAGCTGTGATGAGTTAATAGTGAAGAACATAAGTGATGAAATGCATTTTCTGTTGGTTGACCTTTTAAATTATTTGATATTTCTTCTAGTGTTATTTTTAAATGAGCCTTCCTTTGAAAATATGCCAGTATCTTACTTCACTTTGTTTTACTCCACCTTCACCCATTTTTAGTTTTATCTCCCCCTGTCCTTTTTTGTTTTGTTTTTTTTTTTTTTTTTTTTTTTTTTTTTTTTTTNTTTTGTTTTTTTTTTTTTTAAAAACCCTTTGTCAGAAGGCTAAGTGCTGTTAGAATTATGAAGCAGAAGCAGTGAGATGTCCCCCTGTCATTCCTCAGAGATTATTCAAAGTAGAGTAATCGGGGCAGGGAGGGGGGAAGACGAGCTAATATCCTGAAATGATCTTAAGAACAGCCTGAAAGGAGGGGCCATAACCTTGGTATCTTCTGTGCTTATTTTGGGTGAGTTCTGAAAACTCCATACAGTTAAGCTGCAGGTGATGGTCCATGTGAGATTTCTCTTCTGACCACACTACAAGTTTGTCCTTTCTCTGTAACTAATTAACTCTATAGCTGGTTCTATACATGGTGGTGTTTACAGCCTGCAGAGTTAAAACTCATTTAGTAACCATGGCAGCTAACAGTGATCCCGGGTGTCTGGCAGCCTTTCACCAATTCAGCACATTTTTTAAACGGTAGGATTGGGTTCCTGGGTCTGTGTTAGCAGTTTGATTGTCCCCACAGATCCATTCTTAGTGCAGTAGGACAGCTTAGAGTGCATTTCCTAGTGGATTTGGATTTTTTTTTTTTTTTTTTTTGGTGGGGTCTGAACCTTCATACCTAGTAATAAAGGTTAAAAACCCACAACCCAAAACTGCTGAGTGGACAAGGCCTATCCCAAAACTTCTTGCATGACTAGTTGTGGGTTATGGATACCTTGAAGACCAGCAGAGGAATCTTTGGAGTATTGCTTCATCTGCTTTACAGCCTGGTAAAGTATGGAGACTCCTACTTCACAGGCATGGCTAAGTTTGAGCCTAGAGGAAGCCACTTAGTACCTCATGGAAGGGAGAAAGGCAGGGCTCTCCTTTTGACTGCTACATGCATGTATGAAGAGCTTTGGCGTGATGGAATAAGAAATTACTCAGCAGATTTTGAAGGAAGCTTAAAAATGCCTGTCCTGGTTTGTGGCTTGCATTTCATCTGTCGTGTTGCTTAAGCAGCTGGAGAAGGCAACAGCTATTAAATCTAAATGCAAAATCTCTGGTTAAAAATACATATTTGTTTTCCTCTCTTATGCCAATCAAAGTTCCTTTCTGTGTGTAATGGAAGGGATTTGTATCTCTTCCATTTAGCACAGTGATCTTAGTTCTCACTTCTTTCAAGCTCATTTTGGAAAGCAGAGGGCTTCCCTGGCTTTTAAAAGGCTGTGGCAAAAGGACTGAAAATACTCAGATAACAACTGTATTTTTGCATAAGGCTTGCATTAGCAAGGTAGTGTAATAGGACTGCCAGTGCCACAGACTTGGTCTTTTGTAGGTAACCAAAGAAAGTACAGGTTACTTGTTTCAAATCAGTACTTGTAGGTGGTAAGTACCATCATCCCTGTGTGGAGACAGAGGTAACATTTTAAAATGAAAGAGCTGCTGTAGCAGTGGTCTGTCTTGTTCAGTGCCCTGTTTCCAACATGCAGCAGTAATGGATAGTTGAGAAGAATAGGCAGTAGACTCTTCTGAATTAACCTGTCGCTGTGGTGTGTGTCTTGTTACCTCTCAAAATGGGAGTGTAAAACTGCCTTTAAACATTTTTTTTTGTTAGTTTATATATGATACTGTATAACCTGCCAGTTCTGGGCTTGATGCTTTGAAGATTGAGGAAGTGCTTTGAACATCTACTTTCAGTGCCCATCCTGCTCTTTGTTATAAGCTGTAATTGCATTGGTTAAGTAGATACATGTCATCTCTTCCATTTATTTGTATGAAAATTGGGTTGTGATCTAATTTTGGTGACTCCTTGCTTGATCTCTTTTGCTCAGGAAAAATCTTTGTGAAATTTTAAGAAAAGGAAGTCCAAGCTCCTTTGCCTTATTCAAATTGCCGTTTTTCTTTGTTAAATTAGGTCTTCCAGCTAAGATGGCTGTCACTTATAAGTTAAATGTGATTGAGGCGGTGGATTTGTTGACTGCTGAATTGCAATTAGTTTTGTTACCTTGAGAAACATAGGTAACATCCTGTCTGCATTTTTTATTACATCGTGTGGGAATCACTGAGTTGATGTTGTCCACAACTTACCTGTTTAGTAAAATAAGCTTCCAAAATACTGTAATTTGGATAACAATTTGTTTTCCTGAGC